>QEOT01009538.1:188627-227960 GCA_003123785.1 Pterocarya stenoptera
CCCCCCCCCCCCCCCCCCCCTCAATTCTCATATATGAAATATAAAGCTTAAAACATCTATTTGTAATTGTAAACAATAGCAAAATAGCTTAAAGCCCTAACATGGCATATTCTACCATTACAAAATAAAAAAATAAATAAAGCATAAACTTATCAATCAAAGTGATGGACATTGGATAGTCACAAAGCTACGAAAGCATGCATATACGACTGGTGATGTATGGCAGAACAATGTCACACTGTTGACCACATAGCATGTTTGGCGTATAGTGTACTTAGATGATTAGATCTAGATCTACAATGTAACAACTAACAATACTACAGTGTATAAAGAGTTAGGATAGAACTAGAATGCATCATTTAAAATGCTCAGATAAAACTATAACTAGATAAGATTAATCAAATCTATCAAGTTCCCAAATCTCAACCAAATGCTTAAAAATAAGGGTAATTGACTCATAAACGGATCAATCGACTAACTAGAGAACCATGAATCATAGAATCAGGGATTTGGTTGGTTGGGAGTCATAAATGCATGCATTTAATGATCCATGTGTCAAGGACCGGCTGCGATCTTAGAGTCTGAGATTACAGCCACGACTCCCCAAAAATATGGTCGCTGGCTGCATCTGCTAGGTTTCTCGCAGTTGCAGCCAGTATCACAAGATTCACAATAGAAGCCCCTTGGGTTCTTGAATCTTGATGGCTGCAAGTCTTCAAGAATCAAGAATCAATTCAAAGCTTCATTCCATGGCAATTGCGAGGTAAGCGATGAAGCTGTCGAAGCGTAGGAGGCTAGGGTTTCGCGATGGCTTTGAGAGAATAAGTGAAGAAGTGTGAAACGACTGAAGAAGAAATGAGAATCGAGATGCAAGTGGGTGGGGGCGGCTAGGGTTTCATTATGAATCAATGGCTTAGATTTGAATATAAAGATCCAAGGGCCTCAATAACTCCAAATGTCACACGGGTTGGTTCTCTAACACACATTATATGTAACACATTACACATGTTATAACTTATATCCTATACAACTATATTAATATGTAAGTTGTAACACATGTTATATACTATAAAATTATATGTATTATATACTATAAAATTATATATTTATAATGTATACATATATAAGTATATAACATTGTTTAACTTTATATTTTATCATATTATAATTTATTACTCATAATATAATATGATAGTTCTATTATATACTGATACTATAATAATATTGTACTAATATGATAAGGAGATGGTGTAATTTGTAAATTTATAATGTTAAAGACTATACTACTAATAAATTAATAATACTATATATTTATCAATACACCACTAATGTTGATACACCACCATATGAATATACTAATACTAATACGATATGTTAATATTATCCATCATCATACACAGTAACATATACTAATACACCAGCATCTTTCTTTCATATTAATATTAGTCTATTAGCATATTAGCATATTAGTATATCATACACCACCATACATTAGTAATAATATATGAATATATCATCTTTCTAACCCCATCGGTCCACCATCTTTCTAACACCACCAATATATTAACATACATATACTATTACTAATATCAATATACCATCTTTCTAACATACATATACTAATATGAATATATATATGTATAAATATATACGAGTTGAGCTTTATATGAGTTTGTTAACGAACATGAATTGAGTTGATCGAGCTTTATACGAGTTTGTATCGTTTAATAATTGAGCTTAATTCTATGTTGACGAACGACCCATTTAATATTCGATTCAAGTCAATTTTGAGTTTAATCGAGTCAAATTCGAGCTGCCTATCGAGTATCCTGTTCATTTTACAGCCGTAATTTCACATGTAAAAAAGTTTTGAATTGATATTAATTTAATGATTTTAGAGTTAGATATTTAAATGTTAGACTCAATTTTAAATTAGACTGAACTGACTTGATTTCAATTTAGTCCAAATTCCAAACTGGCCTAAATCCATCTTATTAGGCAAAGAAACAAATTTCGTCCATCTACTTAATAGCATATATCAATAATCTTTCTTTTAACCGAGTCAATTTGGAATTAGCATCTGAATATATATATATATATATATATATATATATATACACACACACGTGGAGGCTGAGGGTCTTCATGTTTACCGCCTACCGTTTAATTGGATTTAAAGCCGAAGAAAAGCCCATGCATGATCATAAAACATGGAATTACAACCCAAGCAACTAAACAAGATTGTAAAGAAACAGAAGAGAGAATTCTGTGTCATTAAGGGAAATAAATTATTAATTATCCATTCTTCTGTTATGTTCCGACTTCGACTACTAAATTTATCATTTCAAAATTGATAACCTTCAAGTCTCATCCAAATTTACTCTTGAGGCCTTGTTTGTTTTCACAGATGAGATGAGGGAAAATTTGAAAGTTGAATGAAATATTATTATAATATATTTTTTTAATATTATTTTTATTTTGAGATTTGAAAAAGTTGAATTATTTATTTTATTTTATACGAGAATTTGAGAAAGTTGTAATGATTCAATGAGATAAGATGGGTTGTAAAAACAAACGAGACAACCACCTGAACGTCTTAGGTGCCTGCTAGTTTTGAGAAACCAGACCTTCAACTTGATCAAAACTCAAGAGATCAATCAGGTAGGACCCTGAGCTTGCCTGTGCTTAACTAGATCTCAGAGTTGAACAATACTTGATTACATAAAAGGGTTGCCACCCCTCGATCCCGAAGAGAATGCTGCAAGAAAGTTCCTTCTAGCTTAAAAGTCATGGATTCGATAATTTCATATGATAACCGTTTGTCCAAGTTGGTAGGCCTACTACAAATTGGTACTAATGTCTTATCCAGTGAACTTGTAAAATGAGAAAGGGTAGAGAGTGGAGACTAATGACAGAACACACAGTATGGTTCAGCTGCAAGCAACATGCTAATTAGGTCTGGATGGAGGTAAAAACCAATGCGTGCATACATATAAAGATAATGTGGTCGACCTATACGCCCCATTACCCTGGAAAGCACTTGGAATATGACGATAATTAGAATGGAGAAACAGAAATGTAAAGGCATGAAGTGTTCAAGTATCCACTATTCAGCTATCAGAACCCGGCTCTGAATTCACAAGTACAGAGTTCAACAGAACTTGAACCACTTGACAACATAGCAAGATATTAAAACACGTAAAAACTATCACAACAAACGTAGCTAATTAACAATTAAAAGCGGATCCATAAAACGAAGTTCCATCTTTTGCTCACAAAGTCGGTTGTACAATAAAGTTAACATGATGGAAACACAACAGAATTTGATCTTATGCTTTCCCTCCTTTAATCATATGGAATTTGAATATATGCAGCATCACATACAAAAGGGATGTCAGCATACATACCGGCAAGAGCACATCGTATGCATTCCAATACAGTGAAAAGGTACGCAAATGCCACAGCTGTCCAGAAGTGCATCCCCACTTTACCCCAGTAGACAGCAAGCGGCATCCAACGGCTTACAGTTCCTATCACCTGAAGGGCAATCTCCAACAACATGCCCATTACCACATGAAATCGAAAGAAGTGAGGCCATTCCTTTCTTCTCACCACTCCAAGATATGCTACAAAAAAATATGCCATCAAGAACCAGCTCGGCAGACTCCCAATGGCTCCAAGAAATGGGTATGTTAAGAATTCAAAGTCTTCCAAGAAGGGGTGCAGGTGATATGCCGTCTCAGCATACATCCATGTCTCATGAAGTGGCATTAAATAGGGGAGGCATGCCAATGCCCTCCACCACCATCTTGGCTTCTTGGTCATTGGAGGGTAGCGGAAACTGTATGGAACATCCTTGGATGCTCGAGGAGTAGTCATATGAGGTCTGAGTCGCCTTGGTAACAAGGGGATTGCATGTAGAAGGCTACCATGATCCCCACTTAAAAGTGGGATTGAGGCAGCCGAAAGGTGAAAGAGTGGTCTACCTATAATTAAGAACTAACATATTAGAAGTCATTTGAGCTGCTCTAAAGAATTAGATCATCATCAGAACGATAAATGATATAGGCTACAAAGAATACAAGACAAGACGTTCATGTGTCTATAGCCAACCAAGACTTACCCTCCTGGCGAGATCCCCGTGAACTCAAGCTTGGCAATGCGGCCATAGCAGGCAAACAAGGAATGCATGTGGAAAATGAGCCACGGGCTATGGTGGGTTTACACACCCTGGAATTCATAAAATAACGCCCACAGGGCATAGTGCTTCCATTTACCATCATAACGAATTACCTGTTAAAACAAATATCATAAGGAAAAAAAAGATCGACAAGAAAAATAAAAGTACATCGATTCTCTTTCTATATAAACACCAGAAAAAGTTCGACGAAACTGAAAAGTCCATGCAGTTGAATTTATTTGAATGAAATCGCTGGGATTCAACGAAATTCCACTGGCGGATTCCCCTGACCTTATTGAACCCAAATTTTGCAAGAATGAAATAAGTCATCGATCTACAAGCTTTCAAAACTAAAACAGTTTAAAAGTTACAAACTTTGGACCAATACCTTCTATTCACCATCGAATCCCAAGTTCTCTCCCTATCTACCTTCCCAAACCGTAATCGAGAGAATATATACACATTCCGGTAAAAGATGAGAACAGAAGAAGGAAATCAATACATCAACAATGACCGTACGGAAAAATACAAAACCCCATTTTCATTTATGATCATAAAAGTAGAGAAATTACCTCGAACAAGGACTCGACGAACCAAAGGTCCGCGCAACGGTACTCTCTTCTGAAGTTACTATTACGGTTCTCCACTAATCTTCTCTATGTTTCATTGTTTGCGTCTCTGTCGCTGAGGCCGGAATTGTGTGGCATCGAGTGAGCCCTACCGCCCTCTCTGTCCCTGTATGTTGGACTAATCCGAAACAACGTTATCCGTCTACTATGTTTATTAGTGGTATAGGGTCGATGTATTTTTTTTTTATCTTGATCCATTCACATGGAGCCCATTGGGCTATTGGGGCCCAAATGTGCCTGCGTCGTCTTCTGCAGGTACAGAGTCGAACGCGTCGTGCGCACTGCACGAGGTGGAGAAGAAAGCAGCCATGACTTCCTGCTTTTTCATTTTTAGCTGCCAAAGAAAGTAAAAGGACGAAGAGAGAGAAAGAGATAGAAGTTAAACAGAGAAACGTCGCACAATTTCCCATGGCGTCTCCCTCACATTCACGCAATCACATCGCTTCAGCCTCCAGAACTCCGTCGTAACCAACGGCGCCTCCTCTATGCCGCCAAAACAAATCCGCAGGCCGCCGTCATATTCTCACACCGTTTGATCTCTCTCTCTCTCTCTCTCTCTCTGTGGCCTCGCTTGGTCCTTCGCTCTTGCGAGAACGGAAAAGCTCTCTCTCCAATCGTTCTCCGAATCCCTAGCTCCAGACGGTACGTTTCACTTCAAGCATTGTTCCTCGTGTTTGTGCTACTTGGTGTTCGCTAAAAACCTAATTCTTAAGACAGTTTGAAAGCACTACGTTCTCCCCCCCCTCCCTCTTTATGCTTTCTTTCTTCAGATTGATGGAGGAATTTCGTTTATAAGTTGCGATTTATTGGGGGTTTCTACAGGAACTTCCTGCAATTACTTTATGTTTTTTCGTTTTGTTCTGTGTATTTATCTATTTACTTCCAAAAAAAAAAAACGATTTGCTTACATATTTATTTTTTGACAGTATCGATGTGCTCTTGACTTTTAATATTTGTTCCCTTTGAGTTCGGAGATCTTGCAATCAATTTATCTCCGAAAATAAGGGATTTCCTTCCCAATTACTTCAAAACAACTAGGCTTAGAATTTTGGTTACGAGTTTCGAACGGAAGAACTGGATAGGACGTTTATGGACTTTAAGCTTCTTAGCAATTGATAATGACGTAAATCCTACTCTAAACATAGATGGCAAATGCTTTACCATGACTTTTCTATAAGATAAATTTTATAAATGATCAGAAAGGTACAATGCAAGTTCACAGGGAGTATACTGTAAACCCAAGTAGAAAGTGAAAAGATCAAGAAGCCCTGAAAAGTGAAGTTAGAGAAACATAAACGGGGAGCCATCCCCAAGTATAGCGTATTAAAGAATAAATCTTTGAGATACTCCATTGTCCTTGTGCTGTGAACAGGAATGTTGATATGCTTCTTGTGAATGCTGATGGCGAGAAAATAGTTCGACACTATGCTTGCCAGTGAAACTATGTACTTTGTTGAGCCCTTTGTAGTTTATTTTGCTTTACCTCCTTCCATTAGATATCAGTTTCTGAAAGGGCTTACCTTGCCCATCATTAAATTTTCTTGATCGTCTTTCTTTTTGGTCTTAATTCTAGCTTGATGTTGACATTTTTGGGCAAATCAGGATAAACTAGTAGTAGTCCATTCTACACTTTGTGCCGCCTCTTGCAATCTGAAGCTGTTGCAGTAGGTTTTCATCATGGGTTCAGCTTGTTGTGTTGCCGCAAGGGATCAAACTATACCCCACAGAGCTGGAGGTGAAGCTCTGCATAGGAATTCCATAGATTCACCATCATGGAGCTTCCGGTGGGATAGAGGGCGTGTGGCTGGCAAAATTGAGAATCCCTCATATCAGGTGTCCCATGGAATCAACAGGAATGTAAGCATGGAGCTAAAGGGATCTTTAGGTTCTGAAAGAGGTAATTTGTCTGATGGGGGAAGCCTTATGGAGAATTTTGGAACACCCACCTCTCTGAAGTCTCCAGTCCACGAGGGAGTGGATGTGAATCTGATGACTCCACATTCAGGTAAATCCCTGGAATGCATAGTTTGCCTGCAAGGCATTGTTTGAAGGCATCAAAGTGAATCACTTCAGTTGTTCTTTCTTTTTTTAAAATCATACTCCAAACTTTTTGGCTTTATTCACTCCTTGTCTATGCCATTTGAGCCATTTTGTCCTAGGAAACTAGTTATTTGCAGTAGGGGCATTGTGTTGAATTTCCACTAGCCTTTAACAATACAATTTAGCTGAAATTATGTTTTCCCTGACACTAGATGATGAAAAAGACAACAACATTGCAGTATATAGGGAATATTATACATTTTATTTAAAATGGAAGTTACAGTTGATAATCTCTTAATAACTATCTAAGATGCTTTGTTTAGACAGAAGAACATGTGCAAAGATAAGTAAAAAAATTTCTTGTAGAAACTACAAATACAAACTTATAGTCTATCTGTACAAAATGTGACATTTGCCCTGCATACATAAATTTTTTTATATGTTATAAGTTTCCATCTGCCTTCCCCTTTTCCCTTTGCTTCGTAATCACTTTTTTTTCCCTTTTTCTTTCAAGCAAGGGGCTAATGAGATTTTACTTCTCTTCGTAATTTTTGAGATCATATAAGCTCGAAACCAACATACGATATGTCTGAATGGATTTTTTTTGTTTTCATGAACTTTGCACACTTCTGTTTACACAACGCATGTGGCCAATCTTTTTGCTATGGAACAAATTTAAAAAAATTGTGTAGCATAGTACGTACAATGCATTTGGCATACTTTTTGTAATGTTAGTATATCCACAAATCAACAATGAATATCCATTTCAGTAGCCATGGATTTCAAATGAAGCGAATTCTCACTCAATCAGGTATCGCATAGAAAATAAAGTGCATGAGTACGAATGATCTTATTGATATTTTTGATAGGTAAAGAATGATCGTATTATCAGATTCACCAAACCAAATTCAATGGCTCAAATGGTATAAATATTGCTTTCCCAGAATTAGTTCTGATATGTAGCCCTTTCTCTGTGTAAAGACCAATTTTCTGAGTGCACTTTTAATTTATTTCTGTTATAGATTTTACTGATATAAATTTTTGTCATTCAAGTTTTCATTACTGACAGACAACAGAAGAAAAATTGAGTGTTGTCTGTAAAGCTGTTCATCATTTGAAATCTGTAATGGTGCCATGACTCATAATAATCTGGATCTAATGGTGCATAACCCATTGGTTTGACGTCACACGTCCATCTCATTTAACACTACAATCAGGCTTCCCCATTTTTATTTAATAATACACTGTCAGATGGTGATTTCGTTTGTGGATTGATGTCCTTTTGTGCATGCATCCTCTGTCCACTGATGTTCTGGTGCTTGGTGCAGATCTGTCCGCAGCAAGCATTTTTTCTGCAGAGGTACGTTTGAAACAAATGTGATCATGTTTAGTGAGCTTTGCAGTTTGATTCCTTGTGCTCAAACATTTTCTTCCCTCATTCTTAGATTATTCCTAATTTTTTTTATTCTCTCTTAGGTGAAGAGCATAGCAGAATCGCCAGAAATTGCAGATTCAGCTGCACCAAATCTTTCTATTTTATCCATGATTTCAGCTTTTTCAGCACCGTCTGTTGATTGCCTGCCTACCCAGTCTTATCCAGTTCTTCCTAACGCAACCCCATCAAGACGAGCCCGTCGCTCACCAGGATACCAGCTGTTGAGACAGGTCTCTGATAGTCGGATCTTGCGATCGAAATCACCAAATAACAACTCAATATCTGAAGGAAGACCATCTTTTGTACTGTCCACTGGCAGCAATGACTTAGCCACAGGATCTCAATTTGGATCTTCTGATGGTTGGTCTATCCGCACCTTTTCTGAACTTGTGGCCTCTTCACAAAGAGAAAGGTGGTCTTTTGACAGTGAACACTTTGGCTCTGGCCGGTGCAAGATAAGTGGATCTAGCAGCAGGTTCTCATATTCGCCCTCTGTAGAATTACATTATTGTGGGGTCTGCTCAAAGCTCCTAACAGAGAGATCTTCATGGAGTAGCCGTTGCAATGAGGTCCCAGTGGCTTCCGTGCTGGTCTGTGGTCATGCTTACCATGCTGAGTGCCTGGAGACTATAACAGTAGAGGCTGACCGGTATGACCCACCTTGCCCAATTTGTATTGTTGGAGAGAAGGAAGTCTCAAAGATGTCCAAAGCAGAGTCAAAGTCCAAGAACCATAAGAAATCCAAAAACCGGGTGGTGGATAGTTACCTCGATGGTGATTTTGATGTTTTTGATCGCCAAAAAGATTCTGAACATAAAGGAAAAGTTCCCAAGATGGGATCCAGTTCCAGCACTAGGAACTCCTTTGCCAAGCCATTCTTGAGGAGGCACTTCTCTATTGGGTCCAAATGGAGTAGGTCCCTGTCAGAGAACGACTCTGCCAGGAAGAAGGGTTTTTGGGCAAGGTATCGCAAAGATTAAGCTCCTAAACAGGAAAGTGGTGAGAACCTCTCTCATTAATAGTTGTTACACCAGCATTTTAGGAATTTTCTTCTTCAACGTAGTGTGTTAGCTTCGCTACTTATAAAAAAAAAAAAAAAAAATTGTAGTATAGCTTGGCTAATACATATAGTTTTTAGCTATTATTCCCTTGGAGGCTGTTAGCAGTGGAGCAATCACCATATCCTGCCGTGCCAGAAGAAGCCAGCCACTTGGGGAGGGTTTATAATTCGTTTTATGATCATATATATAGCCCTCCTGACCTTTTTTTTTCAAGGAAAGATTCAACATTTAGGGTGCAGGGAGCTGCTGTGCTTGCTTACTTATTCTATGATGTTAACATACTCCCATGCGGTTGGGAGTTACCTTTATTACAATGGGGAAAGTAATTTTGTGCCCCTTGTCGTGGTTCGGTTGAGGTCCATGTAGATGTTTGGTGAATTTTCCCAGCCCCACCCCATATCTTCTATATTTCTGTAGTAAATCCATGTTGTAACTGTTGCACTTAAAGACTGCGGTACGAATTGATAGGAAAATTGACTGAAATATCTCATGTTCTACAATTTTGTATATTAATAATTCATTTTTTACTCGATAGATAGTGTAAAATAGTCATTTAAGACATTCAATCGAAATGAAGACTCAACAATTTTTTAGAAAAATTAATTTAGATATTTTCTTTTGAATCAATTTATTTATCAATAAATTTATGAATAAATAATTTTTATTTATTTATTTATTTATTTTTATCATTATAATCAATCTTATGCCTTCATTTATATAATAGGATAAATTCGTTGAGTGTTTTTTTTCCCCCCATCAAAGGGAAGTCAAGATGGTAGTCCTTGTGATAAATTTGAATGATCTTTCCTTTGCGGAATGATTGCTCTAGTAATTAAGTACTGTACTCGAGTCCGGTATAGGATTCATTGCGCCTCAAAAGTTTTTCCTTCTTCTTTTTCTTGGAAATCAAACAAGTGTAGCGCAGACATTTTTTAACAATTCTTTATATAATTCTTATACATTTTTCTTTTACGATTCTTTATACAATCATGTTTTCAGATAAGAGAATTAATATAAAATAATGTTATTTTTATAACTTAGTTTTAAAAAATGTTCCTATGATTAGACTGTGATCAAACGTTCTCAATGGCTTGTCAAGGAAAAAGATCAGCACTACTTCTAGACACGAGATAGGAACATTTTGATAAGCCAACACACAAATTAAGGTTGTCATGCGAGTCCCAGTTTTGGGTTTCCCCGCATCTGTGTTCTCTACCACACTTATAACAAATTTACCCAGAGTATCGATTTCTGGCCTCCATGATGAATTCCTTGATCATCTTCATGCCCATGTTTTTACGATGAATATCATAATTTCTTACCTAAGCAACCCCAAGCGAGATTGAAGGCAATGAATCTCGCTCTCAAGCTTGTCCATACTTTGGGCTGGAGATGATAAAGAGGCTAAGACCGGATTTTTTTCGACCTCAACTGCATCGTTTTCATGCTGTCGAGCAGTTTCGCCCATCGCATATGGTTCGACAGTAGTCTGATCTGCTTGCTGAGGAGGCAACTGACTTGCTGGAAACCATGGATGATATGCTTGGGTAGGGATCAAGGCCAAGGTGGCCAAGACAAAAGCAACTAGGGTAAACACGTACGTGGATTCATGTCTAAGCCAGAAATAGCAGTACCCAATGCGTCCAAATGCCAAGTTTCTGTCTTTAAATTTGATGTGGACATCCCATAAGGTGAAGAAGCAACTGTCCATGGTTAGAAAGATGGCTACAAATTTATCAAAATGAGTATTATCACCAAGAAGCTCCATGGTCAGTGTGATCAACTCGATCGAACACCCAGGCCAACACTGCAGTAGCCCTAAAGCTTTTGCAGATGATCAGTAAACGTTGGATGATATTCTGGGGTGCACATCGAAAAATCACATCCGCGCGGAGGCCATGGCTATGCAAGCGGCAATTATGTCCCTAAGAAACAACAATTCCCAACAAGAAGATAAGTAATCCCTCTTCCATCTTCTTTCCGATTGGCCATCTCATTTTATTATTATTATTATTATTATTATTTTGGCCTTGCTAGTCCCCTTTGGGACCTTCTGCATGCTCATTTGATTGGGATCCAGTCTTTATTGAATAAATCTATTCATCATCCAATTTTTCATCATTTCATCATCCTATGATGTGATATTAAATGATAGGTAAATGATGAGAGGATAATAAAAATTGAAATGATGAGTAGCTCTTTATTAAGGCCCCTGTATTTCATCGTTTGTTTTATTGTTCGACTGATCCTGACCATCCGATGATTCCGATCGGTAATTTAGAGTCAAATTTGTCCTTTTTAAAGTGCATGACCTCTTGCCTCTCTATTTTTGGAATAACACTAACATTAAATTGGCCTCCGCGCGGATGTGATTTTTCGATGTGCCATAAAAGTAATTGCAGTCATCAATTTATGTTAGTCCAATTTATGTGAGAGAAATGATATTTACAGTACTAAATATGCAAGTCTCGACATTCTATTCGAATAAATAAATAAATAATTTTTATGAAAAATTCAATTTTTTTTAATCATAGATTATTTTTTTTCCCGAAAGGAAGGAGCGAAACTTACTCATCACCATATCAGCATTACTCTAGCTAACAGAGTTCGTACAAGAATTCTAAAAGGTCTAAGAAACAAGTAAATAATGCAATATATCGAACTTTGATCCCTTGTATATGTGATGCCTTAAACACTCTTGGATCACCATTTCACTAAAAGAGATAACTAAAAATGGTATTAGAAGCACAATATGTTAATTTTTCACTCGAGATCTATGTACAACTCAATCTTCTACAATAATCTCTCCCATGGTCATCCTCATGTAAAAATTAAAATGAAGTCATTAGAGAAATGCTACAAGGAAGCCTCACACTATACCTCCACCTAATCAATATGTAATTTGTTTGCATTTTTACCCTTCTATCTTAATGCTTAAATATGTATAATAGAAGAGCAAAAACGACAAATCACATATTGATTAAATAGATATGTGTGATGTAAGACTCGCTTATAGCATTTCTCAAGCCATTTTAGATAATCCAATTCCACAATAGAGTGGATATTCAGTATTCTGCACAAGGATTAGCTGGAGATTCAAGTTTGGCTACATTAAGAAATAAAAGCAAAAAGTTTTTCCTTTTAATAAAATAATCAAGAAAACAGTGTCACAAAAATCCCTCATTTGGAATGGCCTGATCCTTTCAACGTTTGGAAGAGAAGACCAGACATACCAGACTGGTAACAGCAACATTTTCTGCAGCACCCAATTTAGGTATAAGGTAGCAACATTTCCAAGCGGACCGAATAGGTTCCGTTTGGGTAGTGAGGTGATCTTAGATATTTTTTAAATAGTAATGAAAAAGTAATAAAAAAGTAATGATAGAATATTGAATCGTAGTGAAAAGTAAGTGAAAAATAAAAATAAATAATGAATAATAGTAAAGTATTCTCAAAATACTTAAGAATACTCCAATACCCAAAGTAGCCCGCACTGCCCAAACATCCGTGGCTCTGAAATGCACTGCCCAAGCTTCCTTGGCTCTGAAAATGAAACGAGAGAAGGCTAGTCTTTCCCAAAATCAGCACTGTAGTGGGCACTAGATTCAAGTTTCTTTGCTTCATTCAGTTTCCGCACAGCCTGAGACAAAAATAAAATAAATAGATGAAACAAATATCAAGGCTTCTGAATTGTCTAAAAGCACAAGCAATCAAAATTACCGTCAGTATCGTAGCAGAAAGTGAAAAACATTTGAATAAGAAACGGTTTACCTTCATGAAATCTTCATGGATTACGTAATCACGTTCGGCACGGATAGCTGACATTCCAGCTTCAGTACAAACATTTCGAAGATCGGCCCCATTAAAGCCCTAATACAAATTGCAACAAAATGACTAGATTAGGAGGCAGTGATAATTAGCTTAAAACAAGCACACGCCAAGATGATGATTCACCTCTGCAAGCTTTACAACAGCTTCATAGTCGATTTCACCATGTTTGGCAATTCCAGCAGCATGAATCTTAAGGATTTCCATTCTGGATTGCTCATTCGGCAATGGAATCTCTATTTTTCTGTCCAGCCGCCCAGGGCGGAGAAGTGCTGGATCAAGAACATCAGGACGGTTTGTTGCCATTATCATTTTAACCTAAAACAAAGAGGTAAAAACAATTAAATGTTATTTCAGCTTACTGAAACGAAACAGGGATAAGGTCTGCATAATTTTAACACTCCTCCACATGAAACTCAGAAAAGACAAAAAAAAAGGGGGAGATGTTAAAGGGAAAGGGACAAAGAATACGTAACGGAGAAAAAGAATGAAAAAGAAAAGCAAGAGAACCAGGTAGATTCTTGTCAATAAAGGAGAACGAGATATAAGAACTTCTATCTGACAAGAAGCCAGTTGATATGCTATGTCCTGCCCAGCATATCAAGCAGATCGATCTTATTTAATTGACTTCAATGTTCAATCTCAACAATAAATAATAGATATGAAATTCATCTTTTCCAATAAGTAGCCGTGGAGGGAAATTTTATGAGGTTGGCTGAAAAACACCAGCACATGATTCCCAACAAGCTCCCTTCCCCCACCACTTTTTATCCCCTAGAACGAAAAAAGACCATGCCCTTGGATTTGACAGAAATCAGCCTCTGAGTTTGCATGAGCACCTTCAATCATATCCAAAACTGGAAGATAGACAACATACCTTCCCAAGCTGATCAAATCCATCAAGCTGATTAAGTAACTCCATTAGTGTTCTTTGAATCTCACGGTCAGCACTAGTTCCCTCACTGAAACGGCGCCCACCAATGGCATCAATCTCGTCCATAAAAATGATGCAGGGCTTTACAAGCAAATCAATGTAGAAAAGTTACTCCCTAATAGAGATATAATATATTGGAAAAGAGTATCACAATATAATTTATCTTACCTGGTGATCACGAGCATAGCCAAACATTTCTCGTATCAACCGTGCACTTTCCCCAATGTATTTATCAATAATGGCACTTGAAACAACCTATATCCACATGGAAGTGAAACACATAAAAAAAAAACAAAATCTAATTTACACGAGCATTGCAAGTGTAACAAACTCTTACCTTTAAGAAGTTTGCATCTATGTTACTTGCAATAGCTCTAGCTAACAATGTCTTGCCAGTACCAGGAGGTCCATAAAGAAGAACACCCTGAAAGAGGAAATAAAGGGAAAAAAAAGCATATCAATCAAAACTCAACCATGTAGGTCACTAAAAACATTGTTCCGCAGCAATTTGATGGCTTGAAAATGCTTCCACGAATTAAGAAACAAAGTAGATTTTTTTTTTTCCAAATCAAACCTTGGGAGGTTTGATGCCAACTCTAAGGAAGAGCTCTGGATTCATGAGAGGTAGCTCAATAGATTCCCTCAATTCTCTGATCTGATCAGATAAACCGCCTACAGCAGAGTAACTAACATTACCAGGATCCTCATGCAGCATGTTATAAACAACTGGATCAACCTGTCAACTCAAATAAACAGCAATAATGAACAGAGGGCCTTCCAAGATTACTACCAGATAGCCACTGGCAAAATCATTTCCATCCACCACAAAAATCTTCAGTTAATATTACAATCTACGGAATTAAACTTCGATGAAAACTTACTTCACGTGGAAGAGCCCGCATGATAGTGAGTGTTGTCATATCAAGGACCACTCTTGTTCCTGCAGTCAGTTTTTCCTTATCCACCTTACTTCGGCAGCCAACCACATATCTGGGGCCGCTGCTTGCCTTAACAATCACTGAAATCACACAAGCAATCACATTCTGCAATTACCAACCAGCTCCAAAGAACATCTCAGCCAACAAAAGCAATGCAACTAAAAATATGAGAAAAAGTAAACCCATTCCCAAAACAACAAACTAGGCACACAATTCTTCCAATAAATTCTATTTTTGTAAATGAACTCCTTGCCGAGGGCATTTGGACCCCCGGGATTAGTCGGAATGCTGTTCTCGAACACCCAGTGCCAATAAAAAAAGTTCTATTTTTGACACATGTCAAATACCCTAAACTGAGGGTCTAGGAAGGAGGATGAAAATCCATGTACAACCAAGGCCAGAAAGGTAATATAACATGCAAACTTCATTGCAGATGGAACATAAAAATCAGAAATATAAGTTACAGCGTTCATCGTCAAGAGGCCTGAGAACTTCTCCAATGATCTGCCCAACACTTTGAAGCGACTTCAAGTCATCTTCGGTTTTGTTGAACTCTTTCTTCGAAGCTCGCAAATTCTCCTTCACTGAAAAATCAGCACCCAACATTGTTACTTGCCTCTGGAAAAAAGAAAGCTGTAAACTGCATAATTGTTACATAACACAATTAAGATTTGGCCAAACAGAAAATACAATCTCAAAATTTGAACAACAATGCTAGCACGACAATAGGTGCTGATTCATAAAATGTTCAAACTTGTTTAGGAAAGGTCCATCTTTTCTCAACCGGGGGTTAGTGAGAATACCCAAGCTAAGTATGAATTCCAAGCCCCAAGGGCTACAATTATGATAAGTTGAAATTCAATCCCACGCACAACTTCCATTGTCGTCCTTGTAAACCTAGCCAAATATGTAAACTTATATTTTGGGGCCAAGTTTTAGTTGTAAACCTGTCTTTCCGACTAAGCTCTCCGAACAAGCCCAAACAATTCACTCTAATGCAACGAATTTACGGATATAATTTATGAAAATAAGTATTGGACTCAAACGAAATATATTAGATCCAAACCATTTCGACAGCCGCTTGCACGGAATAGCACAAAACGCTAAGGACAACTACTTCCCCAAAGCATTTGGAAGCCAATGGAAGCGGACATCCTAGCTAATCTTTAGATAAACAAATAACTGAATGGGAATCCCTGAAATGATTAAAGGACTAAAGACCAATGTAATAGAACTCAGAAACTGGGGCTACGAGACTGACCGGATCGTACTCGAGATTCGAATTCTTTGTGCTGGAGGAGTTTCTTACGGTACTCTGTCACCGCATTACGACGTCTTGTAGCCTCCTCCGCGTCGCTCATCGTCGTAGCACTACTTGCAATGCCAAAGTCGGTCTCTAATCGGAGACGCAGAGCTTAAACTTGAGAAAGAAGCAACCTTTTGGGCCTTTGGTCCGGTTTTTAGTGCTAGCGACGGCAAACGGCTCTACGTGATGAAAAATGCTAGATCGCACGATGCTTATAAGACACGAAAGGGCACAGCTTCCACGTCATCAGCACATATAAAATGTCCAATTTCTCCTCCTTTAAAACAGAATCTCACGTGTTTTCAGACTATCGTCATTCCTCACCTACGAACATCAGCCGCATTTCTCACCCATGAGCATCAGACCCTTCTCGGCCATGGCTGCTGCATCTGCATCAGACCCACATCTACTCTGTTTTTGCACCCACAAAATCGAAGCTCTACCTCCCCTACTAGCTCCCTTAATTCTTGTTAAACTTTTAATTCTGGTTTTTTGCCTACTTTATAGAAGAACAAACAAGGTTTTGTATTTTGTCTGTAACAATTAGATCATGAAAAAAGAATCGAAATTTTGTGTTGGTTTGGTTTGGTTTTGTAGAAAATAATTTTGACTACATTTCCCCCCTTTTTTGTGGGGGCTTGAATTCTTTTTAAATTTTTTTTATTACTATTTAAAGAAATTAATTTGTTGGAAAAGATTATGAATTCTGAATTTGATGTTTGTGTTTTTCCAACTATTTGGAAGGAAAGGAGCTGTTTTGAAACTTTTTTTACTTGTCAGAAAATGTTTAAAAAGTTGCATATTTAAGAATGATTTAGGTTTTGTGGAAGTGGGAGCTGCAGCAGGAGTCCGCAGAAGTTTGACTCACTAGTTCAAATTTAATGTACTAATTTCCGTTTAATGACAGGGAAGGGTTGTGGGATATTAAGGAAATTGAGTTTTATTTTACAAGTTGTCTACTATATAGAAAGAAGATTATTTTGCTAAACCTTGGACTGGTCTGATGCCTGTTATCTGGGAATATTTTTGTTCTTGGAGTCCAAAAAGACTCATTTTTTGGTCTTTGGAGTGGATTGAAGATGCCTTTTTTTTTTTTTGCATGTCCACTGTAAAGTGTCTTATTTTAAAGGTAGTGCTAAAAAAATGCAGAGAGAAATCGCAGAATTTTCTCTTTATTTACATTTTTGTTGCTCTGTATTAAAATTCTTGACGAAGTTTTAGCACTTAAGTTAAAATGTCTCAAGGTTCTGATTTACTTTATATCTTCTCATGTTTCTTAGCATGGCTTGAACTATTTCTTATGAAAAAAAAGAGAAAGCGGGACTTGAATCATCCATTTTGTTGGTTGGAGTAATTCAGGGTCTTTTATATTTGTTATGAAAAGGGACTTGTAAAAAAAAGTGTTATCAAATGTGCTTGTATGTTGGGATGTATGTAAAGGGTGTTGAGGAGAATGAAAGAATGGAATTGGGAGTTGAAGTATCGTAAGAGGGTCTAATTGTACATGTGAGGAGCACGTGGTCATTAAGTAGCAAATTATTGTGATGTCCTTATTGTAATAGAAATACCCGATTTAAGTGGCAAATTACTGTGATGCCCTTATTGTAACAGAAACACCATATTTAATAGAATTGGTGTAGCCTTATGTGTATAAAAGGATACAGAAGTAATGAAATATTCATTGAAGAGTTTTATGCAATTCTGCATTCTTGGAGGCACTGGTTCCTCAAAAACCAGAGTTCTATTCATACTTTCTTTCATCCTTACACCTCAGTTCTTCTTAAATTTCCTTAATTCACAATTCTACTGCAATACTATAATTGGGTTTGTAACAAAGTGCCATCAACGCAGTTCCTTTTTGGGGTTATGGCGGAAGGCACACGTTTTAAAGATTTAGAGAAGATAATTCTTGGGTTGAACCAACACCAAGAACAGCAGGAGAAAAGGGTGGAAGATCATCAAGGAGTGTTAGATGCATTGAGTTTGAAGATGGATTTACTGCTAGAGGCAGTAAATGGAGGCAAAAGTGGGTCTTGAAATGGTCATGTGAGAAACCAGCAAGAAGCTAGTAATGACAACTCTGCTCTCTGTGGGGGAATGCAGTTTAGGTCGATTAAACTAGGTTTTCCTAGGTTTGATGGAGAAAATCCAACGAGATGGACTTATAAAGCAAATCACTATTTTGCTTTGAATCCTATGCTAGAAGCACAAAAGATTTGGATGGCCTCGTTTTATAAGGAAGGAAGTGCTTTGGTGTGGTCTCAAGATGCTGAAGAAACAGGAACTTTTCGTTCTTGGGATTCTTTCATAGAAGCCTTACAAATTCGATTTGGTAGTTCCTCTTATGATGATTCTATGGAGGCAATTACTAGATTGAGGCAGACTTCCATAGTTTCAGTTTATAAGTTTCAATTTGAAGTGCTGTAAAATGGATTGGGCGGGCTATCTGAAAGTTATAAATTGAGTTGCTTTCTTAGTGGACTCAAAGATAAGATTAGGTTGCCAATACGTATGTTGCATCCTAATAGTTTGAGTTCAACATTTGGTTTGGCCAAGATTTAGGAGGAAATGTCACAAGTCTGCATGGCAACAGTAAGGGAGGGGGTAATCACATTCCATTTGTGCCTATGTCATCAGGAGGCTTCAATACTGCTATTAATGTCAATAAACAAGTTACTGGACAAGCTGCTGTCCAAAATTATAGAGGCAACAATTTTAAAAGCTCTTTCCCTATTAGAAGGGTTAGTGCCTTAGAGATGAAGGAGAGAAGAGAAAAATGGTTGTGCTATTTTTGTGATGAAAAGTGGAATCCTAGTCACCATTGTAAGAAAGCTAAAATTTACCTTATGGAGGGAATGGATCTGCTTGATAATAGTGAGATTGAAGTAGAAGAATTGTCTCAAAAGTGTCAGCAAGTGGAGATTGTGGGCATAAGGATGAGGAAACTCTTGAGATTTCTCTACATGCAATAGCTGGAGCTCTAAGTCCGAGAACTATGAGGTTGAGTGGATTGGCACATGGTTGTTCAGTGTTGATATTAGTGGATACAAGAAGTACTCATAACTTTCTTGATCCTCTAATAGCCAAGAAGGCAAGGTTGAAGATTGGTAATGATCAATTGATTGAAGTTCGTGTGGCTAATAGAGATAGAATGAGCAGTGAAGGAATGGTGGAAGGACTGGATATTAAGGTGCAAGGAAATCAATTTGTAACAGATTTTTTTTTGCTGCCTCTGGGTGGTTGTGATGTTGTATTGGCTATGCAGTGGTTGAGGACTTTGGGGCTTGTATTATGGGATTTTGATTCCTTTACTATGTCCTTTAAAGATGGTAATAAGTCAGTGAATTTAAAGGGCTTGAATCCTAGTGGTTTTGAGATTGTACAAGATGTCCAAATTTGCCAGTTAACAGTAATGGAGAGAAAGGGCATGTTCTTGCAGATTGTGCAAAATAAATATGATGAATCAATGGAAGACATTGATTGAAATGTAGAAACTGTGCTACAACATTATAGTGAAGTCTTTGAAGAACCAAAAGAGCTCCTCTAAATAGAAGTAGAGATCATATGATTAATTTGAAGGAAGGGGCAGCTCCTATTTCTGTAAGGCCATATAGATATAATTTTTTCCAGAAATTAGAAATTGAGAAGATTGTGAAGGAGTTACTTGAAGCTGGGGTGATTAGAAGCAGTCAATCTCCTTTCTCTTCTCCGGTGTTACTTGTAAGGAAAGTTGATGGCACATGGCATATGTATATTGATTATAGAGCCCTAAAACGAGACACCATCAAAGATAAGTTTCCAATTCCTATGATTGATGAACTTTTGGATGAATTGTTTGGAGCCACTATTTTCTCAAAAATGGATTTAAGGTCTGGATATCACTAGATTTGAGTTAGAGAAAAAGATATTGAAAAAACAACATTTAGAACTCACCAAGGGCATTATGAAGTTTTAGTAAGGCCTTTTGGTTTGACAAATGCTCCTACCACCTTTCAAGCTCTTATGAATGAGGCTTTTCAACCTTTTTTAAGGAAGTTTGTTATTGTTTTTTTTTTTTTTTGATGATATACTCGTATATAGCAAGACCAAAGATGAGTATTTGAAACACCTTTCTATGGTGTTGGACACCTTAGCTAAACATTCCTTATTTGCTAAGAGGAGTAAGTGTAGACTTGAATGTGCTGAGATAGACTATCTTGGGCATTTGGTGTCTGTTGAAGGTGTTATGGTAGATCCTTCTAAGCTAAAGGCCATGGTTGATTGACCATTGCCCAAGTCTATTAAATCCTTGAGAGGGTTTCTTGGGTTAATAAGGTATTACAGAAAGTTCATAAAGAGTTATGGACTTATTGCTGCACCCTTAACTACCTTATTGAGAAAAGATTCTTTTTTCTGGAATATGGAGGCTTCTGCAGCGTTTGAAGCATTGAAGAAAGCTATGATTACTCCACCAGTGTTGGCCTTACCAAATTTTGAGAAGCCATTTTAAATTGAATGTGATGCATCCGGGCTGGGAGTGGGTGCAGTTTTGATGCAAGGGGGAAGACCCTTGGCTTACTTAAGCCAAGCTTTGAAGGGAAAAGTTTTGGATCTGTCGACTTACAAGAAGGAGCTGCTGGCTCTTGTGTATACTGTGAAGAAATGGAGGCCTTATTTGTTGGGAAGAACCTTTGCTATTAAGACTGATCATCAAAGTCTTAAGTTCTTGCTGGAGCAAAAAATTGGGACACCTTTACATCAGAAATGGATTAATAAATTGCTTGGTTATGATTTTATAATTGAGTACAAGAAGGAGAAGGAGAATGTGGCTGCATATGCTTTATCAAGGAGTCTTCAAGTGACTCAAGAAGGCCCTATATGCAGTGCTATTACAGTTTTAGATCCCATTTAGCTTGAGCAACTCAAAAGTTCTTATCTACATGATGTAGAAGTTGATGGTATTTGTAAGAAAATTCAACAAGTGAAGTTAGATGGAAATGGGTATGAAGTTAAAAATGCTTTGTTGTTTAAAAATGGAAAGTTATTCTTGTCCAAACTTTCTTCTTTAAAGCAGCAGGTATTGCACTTTATCCATAGCAGTGCAGTGGGAGGGCATTCTGGATACCAGAAATTGTTGCATCGAGCTAAATCTGATTTTTGTTGGTCTGGATAAAGAAGGAAATTAAGGAGTTTATTAAGCAATGTTCCATTTGTCAGCAATGTAAGGCAGAGAATGTACATCTAGCTGGGTTGTTACAGCAACTACCTATATCCCTAATAAGTCATGGACTGATATTTTCATGGACTTTATTGAAGCTTTGCCCAATTCACAAGGTTATACAGTGCTTTTTGTAGTAGTAGATCGATTCACAAAATATGCACATTTCCTTCCACTTTCTCATCCGTATACTGTAGCAAAAGTGGCTAAATTGTTCATTAAATAAGTTTTTAAATTGCATGGGATGCCTGCTTCTATAGTCACTAATAGAGATGTTGTATTCACAAGTTCCTTTTGGAAGGAATTGTTTAGAATGCATGGTACCAATTTGAATTTCACCTCAACATACCATCCACAGTCAGGTGGTCAAACTGAGATTGTGAATAAGTGTGTGTAGCAGTATCTCAAATGTTTTGTAAATCAAAGGCAAAAGGAATGTGTGAAGTGGTTGTCATGGGCTGAGTGGTGGTACAATACAAGTGTCCATTCTTCTACTAAAATGATACCATTTAAGGCTTTGTATGGTGTACCTCCACCAACATTACTTCAGTATGTCACTGGTACTACTCAGAATGCTGAATTGGATTTTCAGTTGAGGTCTCGCGAAGAAATCATTAATTTGTTGAGGAAGAATTTGTTGGCAGCACAAGGAGTTATGAAGCAACAGTATGATAAGAACCATATACCCTGAGAATTTCAAGTTGGTGACATGGTTTATTTGAGGCTTCAAAAATACAAGCAACACAGTGTGACTCATCTTGTTAATTATAAGTTGGAATCCAGATTTTTTGGCCCATTTAAAGTTTTACAGCGCATAAGTGATGTACCATACAAGTTAGAATTGCCTTCAAGTGCTTCAGTCCACCCAGTATTTCATGTATCTTCCTTGAAGAAGCATGTGGGATTAACAGCTGTGGTGTTATCTGCACTACCTATGTTAGATTCCCACGGAGAATTCAAAATTGAGCTTGAGTTAATTTTGCAGAGGAGGATGCGTGCATTGAATAATAAACCTCATATTGAATTGCTTGTCAAATGGAATGGTGCACTAGAGGAGGATTCATCATGGGTCCCTATGGAGCAATTAAGATGTTTGTACCCTGACCTTGTGGGTAAGGTTTTTTGAAGGGGAAGGGTATGTAAAGGGTGTTGAGGCAGAATGAAAGAATGGAATTGGGAGTTGAAGTATTGTAAGAGGATCTAATTGTACATGTGAGGAGCACGTGGTCATTAAGTGGCAAATTACTGTGATGCCTTTATTGTAACAGAAATACCAGATTTAACAGAATTGGTGTAGCCTTACGTGTATAAAAGGATACAGAAGTAATGAAATATTCATTAAGAGTTTTATGCAATTTTGCATTCTTGGAGGCATCGATTCCTCGAAAACCAGAGTTCTATTCATACTTTCTTTCATCCTTACACCTTAGTTCTTCTTAAATTTCCTTAATTCACAATTCTGCTGCAATATTATAATTGGGTTCGTAACATTGTATCAGGTTTGGCAAATAAGAAAACAGTTACTATTCAACCTAAAGGCAAAGATTGATCGGTGTTGTTTGCTACAACCAAGACCAAGAAGCAGAACAAGCCTGCTACTTTGCTTCACAAGTCTGTGATGAAAAAGGAGCACCGCAGAATGGCAAATGTTGTGGCAAACCAGGTAATGTCGAAAGCAGGTTCCTTTTAGATTTTTTTTTTTTTGGTTTTTTTTTTTTTTGAGTGGGTGGCCTCTACATATTTGAGTACTTTATCTCTTCAGTATGTGGAGGTAAGAACCTCCACACAAAATTGTTATTTTGTTTTTGGCCACAAATCTCAACACTCTGTGATGATGAGCCACTAACATGTAAGAAGAAACCGTATGATATGATTTTCTCAATGAAATGTGCTTGTTACGCTTGGCTTCTGAGCTTCCAATGTTCAAATAGTTTTTTTTCTTTACATATTTGAGTACATCGTTTGACTATTTCTCATTTTATTCTGTCTTTGATCAGCTCCTTCAAAACTCTGAAGTGAATTTTATACCTAGCTGGAATTGTCATGGGCTATCTATTGAGTTAAAAGGCAAGTCTTGAAGATGATGGAGAAAAACAAAAAGTCATAAAGATATGGGGCTTCCTTGTAGCAGCACTCGTGAGTGATTACTAAGGCAATGTTTAGACAGTGAGGTGAGATGGTTTTAGATAAAAGTTGAAAGATAAATAAAATATTATTAGAATAAATTCTTTTAATATTATTATTATTTTGGATTTGAAAAAGTTGAATTGTTTATTATATTTTGTATGAAAATTAAAAAAATTGTAATAATAAAAAGAGATGAAATCATTTTTATATTCAAACAGGGCCTTATATCCCGATAACAGACAAAATGAGATTATACAAAATTAAATCTTATTTTATAATAAAAATAATTTTATAATATAATCTATCTAATTAAGTTATGTCAATTTATGTGTTTTATTTTCTATAATTGTTTTCTGGCCAAAGTATTTTCATTTATTCCTCCCTCCTGCTCTGCTATGCTAATACCGCATTCTTTGGCCGTGTAGAAGTTCACTAAGGCCCCGTTTGGTTGTTAAACTCATCTGAGTTCAATTCAGTTTAGTCTAATTTAAACATAAGTCTAACATTCAAACACTCAGCTCTCAAATTACTAAACTCATTTCAACTCAAAACCTCTTTACACGTGAGACTCACAATTTTTTTCAATTCAACACTCTTTATACGTGGAACCTACAACTTTTTTCAACTTCCATAAATACATCTAAACACATTTAAACTCATTTTAGATGGATCCCACAAAACTCACTCTACCATCTCTACTCACTACCATTTATAACCAACTCAACTCAACTCAATTTAACTCAACATCCAAACGTAGCCTAACATGTCGTCATATGGACCATAAGATCTTTCAATTCCCTGGAACGGTGAAACAACAAAACGTAGCCGTTTGCATATATTTGTGGTATCATTATTAACTGAGAAATACTACAACCAATTTCATAAAAATAAACTATATAGCCTATTTTATAAAAATAAATTCACAAACTAACATAATTTCTTACGATACATTAAATCTAATTTACAATAAAAATAACTTTATAATTTGACATACGACATCAAACCCTGTCAATTTACGAATTTACTTTTATAAAATTCTTTTGTAGCCAAAACATCTCTGTTATTACATTTTTTACTCATTTTTTTTTTTCAGCATTTTGCTTTGGGTTGAGATGAAATGGCTTTAAAGAAGGAATTTAAGAGTGCATTGGAATGAGAATTTAAGTCATACATTCTCACAATAAGATCAAACAAAGGAAATTTTAGGTAAAAAACAGCCACAATTTAAAATCAGTCATGAAGAATGCAACTTTTCATTCGATCGATCCAAGTGCCATTGAAAGTCTAAGATTTAGTGTGGCTCTTTGCTTTCAGAAGAACTTCCTTCAGAACCACAGCAATTCTATGGGACATGTGGTGTTCCAGAAACCTCTCCTTCACCCTCTCATATCCCTTCTTTCCCATCGTTAGTCTCCTTTCTACATGGGTGGCCAATTTGACAATGTTATTTGCAAGAGGTGTTACACCTTCTTTCCCAACAGGATGCAACAACCCTGTTGTCCCATTTACCACTATCTCCATGGTGCCTCCAGCTGCTGTGCCCTGAAAATAATGAATAACAAATACAATAATGTACATAGGAGCAGGACCAAGAAATAAAACTATGCAAGCACACAACCCTGCATGTGATGCAGGGTATAAGTTGTACAAATCTATACATACATATATAAGTATATGTGCACCTTGCACACAAATATGTAGAGAGGAAGATCCAACCGAAAATGGGAACACAATAATCCATTCTGTATGCGAGCAAAAAATAATTTGGAGAAGGCACTGTAGCTCAATGGTATTTTAGAGTAGAAAGAAAGTCTCTGATTAGCATACTGAATATGCGAATTTGAGAATGAGTACTGCAGGCTCTTGTGGAGAATGATTCCAATCTAGATAATGCGGTGTATATGGTGAAAAAGAAATGCTTGCAGTTTCAAAGACTGTACAAGGAAAATAGAGGAACACAAATCTTCATTGTTCAATATAACTCTACTACGAAATGGCTGTTCAATTACTTTCTCTGGCTAGGTGTATTAGTATTTTATATATACTCCCACTAACAAAAGTTATCATACTTCTAAAAAATAGAATCTGATGAGGGGGGATCTGGATTTTGAGGGCTTTTCTCTAGAATTCATAATCTTCTCTATTTCTAGAACTAGATGCCAGTGCCCTTAGTCTAATTAACATATTCAAAAGGTAAAAAAAGAAGTCATTCCATGTTCTGAAGGACCTACCAAAACAGGCAGCTGAAAGGCCATTGCTTCGATGGTTATTCTCCCAAAACACTCTCCCCGGGCCTACACATGAATGGAGTAAGTTCAAACCCTTAGAGTGAAGCCCAAAATGAATAAGAATGGCACGCAGATTCCATGACAAACAAAATACAAACCAAAAGAACACTAGAAGTGAAATAAAAAGAATAATGGAAGGTAACTGGAGAGGATAGGTACAGCTAATTAACATGACACAGCCAACCAAGGTTCTTTAGTTTCTTTTTAGGCTAGGAATAATTTTTTTTTTTTGATAAGTAAGGCTAGGAATAATGGACGAAGATAAAAAGTTTACTGCTTCTGGCCTCTTAACAAAGAAATCAAATAGCCAGATTCTGACATGTTCACCTTCATTAGCATTTTTTTTACCGTCTTATCATGTTTCACTTGACAAAGAAATGCTCTTCGTATTGAATTGGGTATACGGGGCAGGGGACGACATTTAGGTCAAGGATAATTAGCACATTCGTAAATTGTACTTATCAAGCTGGGGGAAGCAGTTAAAATGATTTAAGTATAAAAAGCAAACGCCAACGTTTTCATGCCAGTTACAAAGGTTAACAGTGGAAAATAAGTCATAGATTTTATTTTTAAAAAAAAGTAGAATTACATTTTATATTTGCAGAAAGTACCTGAGAGTTCTGAACAAGAACATCAACGGAAGCCAGATAAGGAGCTACTGTAAGGGTTTTGTTGACAAATTGAACATGATTCTGAATATTATTCTCTAGTACAAAGTTCCGCAGTTCTGTCTCATACTTTGTCAGAGCATTCATGTCACTTCCCACTATTACTGCATGCATTGCTGGCACCTGCAGTTTCTTCTCTTTAATTTTCTGTAGACTTTCATGAAAGGAACGAAGAAACAGATCCTGACCTTTCCCACGCGAAACACCTGTTACATTGAGCATGTTTCTTAGAATCTAACCTAGGGTAAACAACTTGCCTACATGATGCCACTAATGGAAAGTGGAATGTGATATCCTAGAAAGCAAATACCAAATTTTCAAATTGATTCTAGGCTAGGAAGATGAGGAAATATGCCAATTTGGAAAGTAGGTTCACTTCTTTGCAATAGAAGAATGTAAAGCACCCACCCTTGGGTAGCCCAAGTGGTAAGGGCAAACTTGTGTGCATGAGCCCCATGTCACAGGTTTGATTCCCCCTGGGATCAAATTTCAATCTAAGTGGGAGGCTATGGTGGTGGGTTGCTGTGCTAGTCTCCCTAGGGGTGTAGGTCCCATGGGTGAGTCCTAAGGGCTCTGCTGTGGGGTGGTTCCCCAGTCATAAATAAAATAAAATAAAATAAAATAAAGAAAAAAAAGAAGAAGAATGTAAAGCACATGTAGGGACAGATGAAAAAAAATCACCACTTCAATTACAAACTGGAAAACCATGCACGATGAGGTTCATGTGCTGCTAAAAAATACACCTAAAGATGCAGTAAATATAAAACTCAACTTAAATAGTGAGTCAGTTTAGTTGGTCACAACCCCAACCCACAGTTACAACGAAAAATGTCAACTTACTAAGGTAAGGTTTGGATAGTGAGATGAGATGAGATGGTTTTAGATGAAAGTTGAAAGTTAAATAAAATATTGTTAGAATATTATTTTTTAATATAATTATTGTTTTGAGATTTGAAAAAGTTGAATTGTTTATTATATTTTGTGTGAAAATTTGAGAAAGTTGTAATGATGAGATGAGATGAGTTGGAGTGATTCTTGAATCCAAACGGGTAAGAGATGGAGTCAAACCCTACTTACATACCATGGAATCATGCCATATAATAATATTTCTTAAAACAAGAACTGGAATCTGTTGCAATTTCCAACAAGTTAGCGTACAACACTACTTTTCACCAATCAGAGTAAACCAAGAGAGATGTTTTATCCCATCACAAGAAGACATACTGTTAATGATTGCAAATATCAGATCTTCATTCCGCACTCCAAGAGATTCCCGGACATGCTCACGAAGAATTCTCTTGGCTACACTATCTTCAGCAACTTCTGTTAGTTCCTTGCTATTTCCAAGGTGTACGACATACGTTTCAGGCATTTTAATCCTGTAAAGCATAGTGGGAACATATCCAAGATAAGGTCACCCGTCACCAGCCAAAAGCATTGAAGTATATCAATTGTACATTATATACAATGCCAATGAAAACTTATCATAACAGTGTAAGTACTTCTATGGTTCCTCCCCACAAATATTGTAGAAGTTAAAACTTAAAGAAATTGAAGGCAGACAAAAAATTCAGTGCACAAAAGATTAAAACTCTATTTTGATATTGGAAAATATCCTAATTGAAGTTAGTTACATACCCTAAACGCTCTTGAGTCCTGTTCTTCCAGTATTCTGCAGTTGTATGTGAATCAATCATGGCACCTGCAACAAAAGGGAGGTGCTTAACATACTCCACTTTGAAATAATGTCCTCTCATTTCATGAATCCACCACAAAACCTTTGGAAGAACATGAGGAACTTTTTCCTTGAGAACGGCATCTAGCCATTTCCCAGCAACAGCAGTATTTAAAATGACCAAATCAGCTTTAAGAGCTGTATCAATAGCTTTTTGGCCCCTTGCAGCTAAGACCTAACAACAGCAGCGTATTCACAATTAGATGGCAGATATTTCAGATGGCACAACAAATGCCGATTTCTTTGTCTTGACCCTCAAGTTAGAAGAAATGAAGTAAGCCAACAGATATGCAAGACATGGAAAAATTAAATAATCCACAGTAAGCTATATCGCATTAAACTGATTCACAATGGCCCTTATTAACAAGTTTTCCATAATAATAAATCTGATTTTATTATGAATGAAAGAGCAAAGCTGTTTTTTTTGTATAACTAAATGAAAGAGCAAAGCTAATGCTAGATTAATTACACCACTTCTATATCACATTCAACACCACTGATTGCGAACAAAATCCAGTCTTTAGTCCTGTCAGCCTAGCAAACTAACTAATGCAACATGACCCACAGAACCTCTATGCTTTGAAATTTTGATATTAGAACGTTGAAATTCACTGCCAAGGACGGCACGTTGCATATTTTTTGGACGAAGTTAGAAGGATAGACATCAAGTAAACGTTACCGTCTTAAATAAACCAAAGCTCTCATTTCGCCATATATTTAGGAAATAGTAAAAGGGAAGGATATTAAGTAAACTGAATGTTTTTAGATAAACCCGACCTGCACCCCTCGGTCCAACATCTTGTGCTCCAAACTGTAAACAACATCGTCTGGTTCCGCTGGTTTTTGGTTAGTAATCCAAACCACCTCCGAACCCACACCCCTCAACAGAAATGCAAGCTCCATTAATAACAAAGGCCCGCCTACAAAGAATTTGTAAATACAGAAGCATATTCAAGCTTATTGCTTTCTACAAATTTTATCTTTCCCGCGAATCAAAAGAAAAGCAGTAATGTAAAGAGTACCAGAAATAGAGAGTTCGTGGGAAACCAAGAGCACGAGCTTGGACTTCATGAAATCAAGTGGATTTGGCATTGCACTGCCGACTTGAGCTGCTGAGTAAATCGCCAAGCTTGCATCTTTTTCTTCTCCAAAACTGCCCGTACCACTACTGGCACTTGCGGTGCAGGAATCGAACGCGGTTCTCATGAAGAACACCATTACAGTGGAAAGCGAAAATAGCGCCAGAATCATCAGCCCCCACCGCTTCTTCTGAATGGACACCGCCCGCGGGCTCTGCTTCCCCATTCTTGTGCTTCTAAACCCGATGATTTTGCTACTAAAAATGTCGCATTCTAGGGTTTCCGAATACGATTGGTGTGACCAGTCGAGTATTCATGGATCTCCAAAATCTAGATAGCTATACGGATTACGTAAAGTGAATTGTCAGCATACTAGGCAACAACAGACTGGTGCAGAAAGCGAATCCACTGCCTTTGCTTGAGCGATGAGTTGCTTCATCTTGGGTTTCGAAGAAATACCAAATGAATCTGATCCACTTTATAGTTTATAATAATAAAAGAATAACAATTTAATACACTTTCAATTATATATATATTACTAATTTAGGAATATTATGAATCAACTCTTATTCATTCTCATACTCCATACCTATAACTTTTTCATAAAGTATAGGGTGTTTTGCATAAGACGTGGAGTGTGAGTGATGAATAGTGAGTGATGAGAATAATTTTTCTATTAGAATTCCCATCCTTTTCCTCGAGGCTATTAAGATGTTTATTTCCATTGATCTCAATAATCATATTTGATGGTGTAATTTATTAAAAATAATTATTCTCATCAACCATTATTCACCCACCCCACACCCTATATAAAGTATCCTCACACTTTATATAAAACACTAACACTATGAAAAATCTATGTGTGAAGTGTGAAAATGAATAGTGATTGATACATAACATTCCCCCATTTCAATAATGGGTCAAGACATGGATCCCAACAGTATTTATTTTTTTTGTTTAGTGATTAAAGAATTATTTTATAATGATGTGATTTTTTTTAAATGTTTAAAATGATTTAAAATATACATAAAAGAAAAAAAACTCATGTGAGAGAATTTCTCGGTGGTACACATAATCTTATGTAAAGATACAAATTTCCAAAATATAATAATTTTAGATACAATTTAACGGATATGGTTAGAAAAAAAGGTGATAATTTAGGCTTGGAAGACATACTTTTTTATTATTATTTTCTTTAATTTAAGTTGAACATCATCAACGTGACCATCTTTTTTTCTGAGTAAACAGAGTGTGGGTGAGAAACAATGTTGGGATTGGCCCGCTTTGTGAGAATGTGTGCAGAAAAATCTACATGGCGTGATTATGAGTCGTAAGTCACGCATATTATATGATCATTATACTCTTCTTCTCAGGATAAAAAAAAAAGAGGAAAAAAGTTTAAAATAACCACAGAAGTATGATTGTATAATACAAGAACGGCTGTACAGACTCAGACCCTCTCTCTCTCTCTCTCTCTTCTCTCTCTCTCTCAACAAAGGCTCACTTGCCAGAAGTAAGTATAGAAGAGACATCAATGACTAGGAAACATAAAAGAAGTCACAAGAAATAGATGGTGATTCAAGGAAGGAGGCTATGATATACAGAGTTGCCTCATTGGTGTGAGCAGCCTTGCAAATCGAAGGGGAACATGCGCCTTCACCAATGTCCCATTTTCTTTATACTCCTACAAATTTTGAAGGCCATACAAAAAAAATGAGAAAATAACACAATACAACGCAAAACCATCATCTCAGGTGCTAATTACTCATCGCTCATTTTGCCTCAGGCTATAAATATAAAGCTCAGTCAAGTGAGCAGATAGCTAAACTTGCTTTACAAATTCGACCAAGATCCCCAGTTTATCTTTCTTCTCCTTTATTTGAAGCTAATACAGACCGATGAAAAAACCAGTGATTATATTCCAGAGAATTTTAAACCATTGATCTCTCTCTCTCTCAGGAGAAGACAAGGGTGAATTTAAAGAAAAATAAATGAATTCAAGATACTGCTAATACTTACGGTTCTCTCTACCATTCCAACTTGATGTATGGTACTCAGGAGCTCTCCCTTGTCAAATGGAATTAAAGCTTCCACCCATACCATAGAATCCTATCACGCATAATATTTATTTAATTTGATTAGTATATTCTTTAAAGCACAATGCAGACTCTGCTCTGAGTACCAACTGTCGGAAAAAGGAAAACTAACTATTTCCAAGGACAATGGAAATACTGATATAAACCGACTACCTTCAACTTTTCCTGAACTGCATCGCAGAATTCATGTAAGCCTTCACCATTGAAAGCAGATATGCAAACAACATCTTCTCTCTTCTCTGCTTCTGACTTTAGTTTTTGAGGATCACTGACCTTATCAACCTGCCATAAGCAGCCACGGAAGTCAGGTTACCTTCAATACATCTTTTGAGCTTATGCAAGCAAGGGAAAGACAGAATTCAATTGTTTGACTATACTTATTTGCAATTGTAGCAGCAAAAAAATACCCCTCTTCACCTTATTCCAAACCATCAAATTTGGAATTGATGACACATCTAGTTCTGACAGAACCTTCTCCACAGCTTCTATCTGTTGCTCTGCTAGAGGATGGCTGAAGTTCATAGCAATACATTATATGACTGATTTTTTTCAAACAATATATAACAGGCTTACCATATTCTACCTTATGTCCACCACATGCACCAAAAGCGATGACTCTGATATCTCCTCCAATGTAGCTCTGAAGGCAGCAACCTGAAACCTGTCGGTGTTAGACATAAAAGAAAAGACTTCTTGGGCTTCAGAATTGGTCGAAACCCCTTCTTTAGTAAATGATTATGACATCAGTCATCAACAGATTAAGGCAGATGGATCTCACCAGTGTAGTAGGTAACTTTTGGATGAAACCAACAGTGTCTGTGAGAAGAAACTCCTTCCCATTCTTCATCTGGATAGAAAGAAAGTGAGCAAAACCTTAGCATTTCAAATAAGTCTGTATATTGCTTATGCGATGAAAGTCAAGATATCCAGATTCATTGGCACCTTAACAGAAACCGGTATGATTAAATAAAGTGCACTCTTAATTGGAAGTCCTTTTTTTTTTTAATCGGTAAATTGGAAGTCCTAAAAAATACTGTTCCTTGACGACTTTTTAACAAAATGAAACCTGTTTACTACCGCATGGAAAGTGACATTATCTAGAATGATTGCTTTCCAACAACATAATTGCAAAGAAAATAGTTTTTAACTAATAAGAATGTCGTGAAGAGAGTCTTCACAGAATATATTGACCAACCTGAACCCTTCTTGTCGTTGGATCAAGGGTAGCAAATAATCGATCCTCAGCAAGAACATTGGCTCCAGTCAATCGATTTAGAAGTGTACTCTTTCCAGCATTTGTGTAACCAACCTAAAATTTCAACCATGTCTACTGATATTCACAACTACAAAAACAAGCATCCTTATAGCTTCGAAAACCATGAAAGCCAGGAATTTACTCACCAACGATACTACCGGGACAGGAACAGATATACGCCGGTTTCTATACTGCTTTCGATGTTTTCTAACTGATTCAAGCTCTTTTTTTAGGGCACCAATCTAGAATTTTGAATGTGTTAGCAGCCAAATTCAATCTCTAAAGATCATAAAAATCATACAATAAACTTTTGGTAGAAAAAGACATGGCCACCACAAAGTCCAAAATATGAGACCTTTTTTTTTTTCCTAAAAGCAATTAAAACCTCAATGGTCTACAGGTGTTTGAGAAAGGATTAACGTCAAGACTGGTCTAATAGTTTCTTCCAGTTATAAGGACGCATTGATTTTTCATCAAAAACATGTCAGGAAAGGTTGCTTACTTGAGTACGTAAGATACGCTTATCCACTTCAATTTGTTTCTCACCCATCCCCTTCACCTTGCCTCCCGCTTGACGCTCAAGGTGAGTCCACATTTTTGTTAGTCGAGGTAACTGGTATTCCATTTGTGCCAATGTAACCTAGAAAGAACTAATTAATGTTAGAGCATACCATAAGGAGTATCTTCCTTCTGCTATATATTAGTAGGTGACAAGGTGTTCAACCTCATTGGAAGACTTGAAAACCTGTACCTATATAGGTAATAAGAACTCAAAATATAATAGAAGCGTTAAAAGAATTTGGCATCTCCTCTCCTATGGAGAGATATACTTCAAAAGACTGATAAATTAATCATTCAAAGTATGCTCTTCGCATTGTCCCAGATTTGCTTCAAAGATTTATAACAGCAGTATACCAAAATTTACCTGTAAAGATGCTTCATGTGTTGCTGCCCGCTGGTTAAAGATATCCAGGATGAGGGCAGTGCGGTCACAAACTCTAACATCTCCTCCAAAAGCCTTTTCCAAATTACGCAATTGCCTAAAAAGTGTAACATTAAAATGACAAGCATACTTTAAAATCCAAAATGTGCGTAATAAGGATTTATGCAGCTGCAAGGAAAATTAGAACAGGCCATATCAACAACATGGACAAAATGATCCCTGTATCAGATGATGCCATCTCAAATAAAGACAAGATTAAAATATAAGTATCACTCATATGTGGTACATGCATTAGGGTCACACTCCATGGAATTTGATACCACAAACGATCTTGCCTGGTAGCAAATGCTCTTAAATTCCACCAAAATTCATTACATATTCACGTATTCTGAGCATCAGCTTTTGTCCCATTCAAAACTGAAAGAAAATGTACTGTACTTGTATGTAATTACATTGTAAAACAGGGCAAGGTCAAAGCAGCAGAAATCTCGAATTTACTGAAAATCAAAGCTGAAATACAGAAAACCAGCTTATAGTTGAAACTTCAGAGTTCCATTGACAGGAGTCCCTATAGCATGAAAAGCTGAGTAGTAGTAGAACCAAAATAAAAATAAATAACTAATTGGCGAAAACGAGTTCGAGCAACCTAGTAAGTAGGAAGAGCCAGTATTGACAAGATAAAATACCTCAGTTCAGAAGAACAAATTTAAATAGGAAGCATAGCTATAGACACAATAACCATAAAGTCAAGAATCTAACCCAGCTGAAAGCTCGTCATCAAATATCACAGTCTCAACACCAAGGGCATGAATTGCACTCTTAATCTCTGCAACCTTGCCAGACCCAATATAAGTTCTTGGGTTCGGGGAAGCTAGTCTGCAGCATGTAGCAGAGTAATTAATTGAAGCAAGGATGCCAACAGGTCAATACTTCCTTAGAAAGAATAACATACCATGTACATAGGTTGTTGATGCATCATGCTTTCAAAGGCATATAACACTACAACAACAGTCTAACTACATGCTAAAAGAACATAGAAAGAAAATCCCACGCTTAAAGTGTGTTATATACGTTGAGGCCAGAGCAATTATGTTCTGTGCTTTTATAAATGCACAAATGACACCGCAGTGAATGACTAGCATTGGAGAAATGTATATGATGTCGACTAGAGCCTAGAAGTTGCATTCTAGGTTAGAAGAACTGCACTATCTAATCTCAGCTAATGGTACAACTTCTGATATTTTCTTTATTCAATATGTGAACTCCACTGTTCCCTAACAGGATCCATAAGAGCTACAGACAGAAGGCAAGAAATCCACTTTTTTGTAGTTATGCATTTGCTTAGCAGGTTTAGCAGACGCATAACTAAATTAGCTGGATTCGAATCTTCATCAATGCATGATGATTATATAAGAATGGCCCTTATACATCTCACTTTAATCTCGCGTGCAAAAGAACGTTAACTGAACTGCAGCATTTCAGATGAGAAGTATCCAGAAAGACTCACTTTTGACAAGTGGAATCGACAACCAGAAGTCCAGCAGTGTCAGCCAGCTGAGCCAGCTCCTTCAGTGATTCATCCATATCAAAAGAATTCTCTGTATCACCTTTTCGTTCAACACCAACAAGGTACGCTTTTTCTTCAAAAACCTGTAAAGATGATTAGTCGATTAGTAAAATTACTTCTTTTTCCTTTCTTTATTTTGTTTCTAAATTTTCCTCTTCAGGATATTCCACCTTAGCAAATTAAACATTGCTACGGTATACCCTAGCAGGAACTGAATATTATTGTTGGTCAGCTAAAAGGGCTTCTATTTTTTTCCATCCAATTTAGCCAAGAAATGAAGTCCGCACAACCAAGTGAATGCCACGAAAATAAATGATTGAAATAATAATTTTCCATATAATAGCAAGCAAGAAAGAAAAATCTGTCGAATCCTGAAAGCCAAAGCGATACGGAAACGTAAAAAATACAATTAAAAGAAACGGACCTCTCTGCCGTTCCGTAGCTTAAACCTATTCTCAAAGCTGTCGTCTTCGTCTTGCTCTTTCTTCTTTTGGACTTTAGTGAACGGACTTGGGGGTTTGGTGTCAGCGACTCCATCGAGAGATCCATGGACCTCTTCATGTTCCTCCTTCTCCGCCTCTTCGGTACCGATCAATGGGTTTGAAGCTACGCTTTCATGAGGAACGACTCCGAACCCTTGCTGGAGAGCTCGGGTGACGAGTCTTGAGGAACTATTTTTACAGTTCGGATTTTTTCTGAGAGTGAGAGGGAAAAGTGGCTGAATTGGGTTTGGTGTGGATGGATTCCATGAAAGCTTGGGCTCGTGGTCTAGAAGAGGCGAGAGCCGAAAGATACAACATCCGAAACTTGCTGCGCTCATGGCTTTTTATCTTATTTTTGGCATTCCATTTCAGCTGCTTCTCCGGTGCTGGTTTAAGTTGCTTTTCGGTAACGGTAACGCCCGAGATCAGCTGGTCCTTTAACTTCCACGTGACATATTTTTTTCATAGTAATTAGATATTTATTTAGTACTTGTTTGGATTTGTTAAATACAAAATTTTTATCTCATCTTATCTTATTTTATTTTATTTTTAAATATAATTTAAATATAAAACTTTTAAATTAATCATTATAACTTTTTCAAACTAATCATTATAAAATTTTCAAACTTTTAAATAAAAAATAATTCTAACTTTTTCAAATCTCAAACAAAAATAATAATATTATAATATTTTAATTTTATAATATTATTTTATCCAACTTTCTCTTTTTTCTTTTTCAAATTTAAAAATTTTTTAATTCAAACTATCTTATTACTGCTCACAAACTATCTTATTATTATTTATAAAATTTCTATCTCATCTTACTTATCAGACCAGCCCTTAGTATATACAATAATTTGAAAATATTTTTATTCTGAGTTAAGTTTTTATTGAGTCAATACCGATATAGTTATTGCCAATTCAATTTCAGCTTATAACTTACATTTTATAAAAAATAAAAAGATAACAAATAAGGGATGCTGAATAGAAATTGTTTTATAAAAAATTTATATATATATATATACCAATTCTTTTATAATTACACTAGTAAAATTATTTTAGGCGTAGCAAATTTTCTCTGAAAATTAACTATTTAAGACAAACGAAAAGAGTATGGCTCGACAAACCAATTGCATCATTTTATGTTTGAATGAATAAAATAACAAAAAAATCTAAGTTCTAACTCCGTTTGTTTTTACAGATAAGATAAGTTGAGATAAAAGTTGAAAGTTAAATAAAATATTATTAAAATATATATTTTGAATATTATTTTTATTTTGATATTTGAAAAAATTGAATTGCTTATTTTTCTTTATATAAAAATTTAAAAAAAAATGTAATTATGAGATGATAATAGTTGTGATGATGAGATGAGAATGTAAATTATTCATTAGAAAAATTATAATGATGAGATGAATTGAGATAAAAGTTGAAAGTTGAATAAAATATTATTATAATATATATTTTTAATATTATTTTTGTTTTAAAATTTGAAAAAAATTGAATTATTTACTTTTTTTTATATATAAAAATTTAAAAAAATTATAATAATAAAATGAGAATAGTTACAAAAACAAAAGAGACTTTTTGGATATAGGCTTTGCAATCAAGAACAAAAAAATTGATTCATGGAGATCAATACCCTTGACAATTATGACTAGGCACAGAAATTTATTACCTTTTGGGCATGGCCTGAATGGGATTAATCCAACGCATGTAATCAATTTCTTATATAATTTAATATGTAAAATGCATCCTCTTGAATATAGGCTAGGCTTGGCTTTGCAAGCCTAGCATTCACAACTTTCATCACTCCCAATCTCAACGGTATTCCTTTTGCCTTTTTGGTTCATTACAGATTGTAACATAAGCTTCAGGGTGGGAGGTCTTCCAGCATTACATTAGATTTCAGTTGGATACGGGCTCCACGATCAAATTTTGGAAAGATGCTTTGTGTGCTAGCAGTGCTTTACAAGAATTGTTTCCTATACTTTTATTGATCGCAAGTGCCCAAGACGCCAAAGTGGCGGAGGTTATGGAAATCTTAGGAAGGAGTATTCATTGGAACATCAATTTCAACCAGGCAGCACATGATTGGGAGATGGGGAGTTTTGCAGATTTATTTAGCCTCTTGTATTCTTGCTGTCCAAATATCTAGCATGAAGATGATTTGTGGTGGAATCCTACAGAGAAATGAGTGTTCTTTATTCGTTCATTTTATAAGATTCTAACACAAGGTCTTGAGTTACAGTTTTTCTCGAGAAGACTTTGGCGACATAAAACTCCTCCTAAAGCTTCATTCTTTGTGTGGACAATAGTCTCAGATAGGATTCTCACTACGGATAACCTGAAAAAGAGGAGGATAATTATTACATATTGGTGTTGTATGTGTAAAAGAGACAGTGAGTCGATGAATAATTTACTTTTACATTGTGAGGAAGCCATGACTCTTTGGGACGAGGTGTTTAAAATAATGGACCTAGCACGGGTTATGCTAGAGGCCGTGTTGGATACATTGGCTTGCTAGACCTCTATTCGAGGTGTGTGTCACATCAAAACGGTTTGGAAGATGATACTTATCTACATTATGTGGTGCTTGTGACAGGAGTGCAATGAGATGACATTTGAAGACAAAGAACGATCTATGGAGGAGCTAAAAGTTTTATTTTATAGGACTCTTTGTACTTGGGCCATAGTTGTAAACTTTAATGGCATGGACCTATATTATTTCTTTTCTAATGCGCCTACATAGATAGGGCATTCTTAGTTTGTAATTGACAGTTGTTGGTTTAATAAAACTTGTTTACTTATTAAAAAAAAAAAAAAACATAAGCTTGAGGATGTCCTCTGCCTGTAGAGATTTTAGATTTAGTACTGGTATAATGGTATTTGGATTCCAGTTCGGATTCGGGTTCGGGTTCAAATTCATTTGTGAGGGAGAAATCCTTATAAAAAAGAGTGCGAGATTAAAGCAGATTTGAAGGTTCCATAGAGAAAAGCTGTTCAGTCAAACCGCCGATTCAACTTCGCTTTCTCAGTACTAGAACAGAACGGAGTGTGTCAAAAATATATGCAATCTGAGAGATATGGGAAGCAAAAAAACCTTTATAATTTTGCAGGTTTTTTTTTTCAAATCATAATTACTGCACTAACTCAAGTTTGGCAGAAAAATCTACAAGATTTGCCAGTTTGACAAACAGATTTCACCACCCAACAATTTGGGTTAGTGACATGAGAAGGACAGAACCAGAACATATTCCAGTGCTAATTAACACTAACATGCTGACAATGACAGAGTTTGACAATGGTTTTAGCAGCCAACTTGCACAACTGCAACAGGCTCCTCTCAGTGTTGTTAAAAGTAGAAGAAATTCTGAGCCTGGTTAATTCAACCTACATCCGAAAGTCATTAATCTATAAATGCCAAAAAAAAAAAAAAGAAAAGAAAAGAAAAGAAAAGAACCTACTTTAGTGCTAAAGTTACAGAAGTTTGCACTAATTTCTACCCTGATCTGGTTTTCCTACCATTTCAGTTCAATCCTCTG
>QEOT01009539.1:9653-25443 GCA_003123785.1 Pterocarya stenoptera
TTTTTGTTTATTGTATTTTATTTGACTTGAAGCTGTTTTGTAAACAAAATTGTATTATGTTGACATGTGGATTTTCAGTACTCTGATATTGTATTAAACTCTGGTACTTAGTTATTTGACTTTACCGTTCCGCTGCGTATTTTATTGTACACGTGTTGCATTGCACACACTCAGCACATGTCGATGGGGTGCGTGACCGCGTTGTCATCATCCCGGGTGTCTCGATTTCCGTGCGTGTCCGTACATGGAAGTTGGGGGCGCCACAGCATCAATGGTGTCTAGAGAGCTTCAGAACCGGTCGATTAGGGGAGGAGAAAACTCGCAACTGGCATCTTCGATGTCAGCGTGAGTCCGTACGGTTCCTCTATTTGTCGTCAGTATCGCTGTGATGGAGAAGGGGAGCAGCGAGCTCTGCCATCGGTGGGAAGAAGTTGCAGTTGCAAAGGAAAAAAGTAGAGGGAAGAAGAAAAAGAATTTAGGTTTATTAAAATTAGGTGAAATGACGTCGTTTTCACCTAATTTTCTTTTTTATAAAACTCATAACTAAAATTTATAAAACTCATAACTAAAACGATGTCGTTTCATTTACTTAAATGAAACGACGTCGTTATTGTAGGGGTCAAATTAGAAGCTTTTAATTTAGTTTCAAGATAAAGTCAAAGATCAAGCTAAGAGATAAAGCTATGAATCAATAAAACAAGTTGACGTAAACTCCTAAGAGGAAAGACACATAGACTCTTAAAAGGAAAATGATTCAGACTTCTAACAGAGAAATGACTAAGATTCCTAAAAAGAAAAGGATTCAAAATTCTAACAGGAAAATATTTCACAAGGCAAGTCGGACCTCTATATATATGAGGGGATCCTCCACAAAACGAACAAGTTCTCTTTACACAAGAACTCTCCATAGACTCTCTACAAGCTCTCTACACAGAAGTTCTCTACGGCCCTACACCCAATCTCAACCACACACAACGACTCCAAATAACCCGTAGACGTAGATATTATACTGAATCACGTAAATCCTTGTGTCTCTTCATATTTACTTTTATTCGTTTATTTATTATTTATTATATGGATGAACACGATGAATATTATATCAAAATTCGAATCATTTCCTAGGTCAGAAATGACTCTTTCTTTCTTTTTGACTTCTTGTGTAAATTAAAATATTAACACTAATAATATAAATATATATCATCAGCCAGTTCCACAGCTTAGGTTTTTTCGGTCGAATCGGTTGGGGACCTGGGGTCGGTTTTCTTAATTTTATATCGCCAACCGACCCATTTCCTACCAGTTTAGACCTGTCCGCATGGACGAAAGTCATTCTCGTCAATTTCTGTAGAGCCTAACATTAGCGGGTATACATTTAATTGGAACACTTATTAAATCATTTGAAATATCACGTCAATAATTATAATAAAAAGTAACATCGTTGGAGGTGAAAGTTGCAACACGTGAATTGAGTCCGTGCGTGACAATGTCACAATGCAGTGGTACCAATAGCGGTGGGCACGTCCAAAGGTGCAGGATCGCGAAACGTGGCGACCAAAATCAACGTCACTTAAAAGTTAAAGCATGCCATTGTCATGTCAAATAGTTATAATAAAATATATTAAATAAATAGCATAATTAAAGTAGTTGGTGGAAGATGGTTAGGACGTGAGCCGTGAAGTGAGTGATTGCATCACTGTAACGGCAGAGTGAAAAGAAAATTTTTAATTTTAGATAAAAATTTAAAATATTATTTTAAAATATTATTATTATTTTAAAATTTAAAAAAATTAAATTGAAATTTAAAATTATTAAATTATTTTTTATATTTTATATAAAAATTTAAAAAAATAATAAAAATAAAATAAAATAAGAGAATAATTTTGTGTCTTAAAATATCCTGTCTGTAAGTGGCGCCAGTAGATGTGTGGTCGCCGCTGCAAGGCGCCGTATCACGAAACGTGGGAATCAAAGCCGACACCATCTAAAATGACAGAACCACCCCTACTGGAATTGTCGAATTGTTTTTCACGTGCTCTGAACGAGTCTCGACGAAACGTGGCGCTGGCGCCGCTTGCTTTAATGGGATACACTCATACACTTGGGCCCACTGACGACTTGTCCTTCCGTTCTATACCTAACATCGTCAATGTTTTAACTCCGTCAGTTCGCTAAGTTGCTTTTATAAGTTTGGTATCATATGAAAATTTTATGTTTTATTTTAAAATTTAAAATATTATTTTTAAATTTAAAATTTAAAAAAATTAAATTAAAATTTAAAAAAATTAAATTAAAATTTAAAAAAATTTAAATTTAAATTTAAAAAAATTAAATTATTTATTATATTTTATATAAGAATTTAAAATAATATAATAATAAGATGAGATGGAAATGAAAAATTTTATTTTATGTTTACTCTAAACCTATCAGTTAAAAATTTTTAATATAAGATATAGTAAATAATTAATTTTTTTAAAATTTTAAAATAATAATTGAAAATATATTTTTAATTAATTTAAAATTATTTTATCTTATTTTAAATGAACAGTAAATTCATCGAACCACAAAGTACCTATCAAAGTTTAAACAATGACAGCGCCAGTTGTACCCGACAAAACAGGTCAGTTGTTCTGTTAAAAATTAAAAAAACAGGTCAGTTGTAAGAAAGTCGTAACCGCCGACGGTGTTAAAATATTGAATTAAGTTGAAGTGAAATGATAAGATATTATTTTTTAATATTATTATTATTTTAAAATTTAAAAAAATTAAATTATTTATTATATTTTATATTAAAATTTAAAAAAATTATAATAATAAATTGAGATGAATTAAATTAAATTGAGTATCCAAACGAAATGATCAAACTGGGTAAGCATGTCGAGAATGACAGCGTCTCTCTGTACAGTATTGTACATTGACTCTCAATGTGGGCAAAGTTTCTATTTTATCTTCACGCAAAAAACATGTGCTTGAAACCAATAGTAAAACATTTAAAAGGGCGGTTGGGATATAAGAAATGACTATTTTATTTTTTTATTATTATTTTTATATATTTTTTTAAAAAAATAATATTTTATTTAAATTTTTTCAAAAAAAAATTAATTATAAGTGATTCTTTTTATTAATATGTATATCTATTTAATATGATTAATAAAAATATAAATTTTATTAAAAATAATATTAATTTAAATTTAAAATATAAAAAAAATAACATTACTACTTAAATTGGTATACAAACTTCCTTACAAAACTGTTAACTAAAATCATCTCGCTGTTTAAAAAGCACCAAAGTTCCCAAATTCAAAGATAGAAAAAAGCAAAACAAAACAAAAACAGAAAGGACAGCCAAGGGCTTCTCAGTTCTCAGGTTTAAAGCACACGCCCTGGCTCGTTCCCAGCAACCAGCCATTTGCCAAGCCCCCCACCCCCAAATATTCATACATTGCTCCCGAAGCAGAAGAGCGTTGAAAGCACCAGCATTTTATTCTGGTGAAAGCATATCTGAAGCTGCTTCTAGCCAGGAAAACATGTCGAATCCCAGAAAGGCACCGGAGAAGTCCAATTTTGCACAGAGATTCAACCTCTTGAGCCGGTACTTTAAGGAGAAAGGAAGTTTTGGAGGCCTTGGCCTCGGGATGAGCAGGCAACTTGAATCCAAAGGTGCTATATCTTTATTTATCTTCGAATCTTTTCTGGGTAGCCTTATCGGTGGCGTTTGCTTTCTGTCAATCGTTTGTTGTTGGCTTGTGTTAGTTGGCTGTCCAGAAAATCATGCTGCTTTTTTTTTTTCTTGTATTGAAACTGCGTATATTCAGATTGATGTTCTCTTGGTGCTTTGAATTAAGTTTGATTTACACGGAGTGTAGCTACGCTTTTAGATCAAAGTTTCTTTAAGTTTGTTAATTGCCCATTCACGTTGCAGAAACTCCTCCCGAAACATCTCTGCCGGCGGCAACCACTCTGGATTTATTGAAAAACATGGAGAATTCAACCGATCAGGCTTTGAAACAAAACGGCGCCGTGGCTCCCTCAAATGCGCAACCCAAGGTTTTCCTTCAACAGCTTGTTTGTTTCGGTCCCCAAAACTCGATCGACATCGCTGCCAATAGGACTGATCTCAGGTGTGTGGCCACTTGTGTTTCCTTTCTCCGCCAACTAATATATAAACAGATCTTAAGAAAAGTACCCGTCATTTATTTTTCTGAGGCGCGAAGCTAATTACCTCATATTTGATACTGTACGAAAGGGGCAGGCGCACCCTTCTCTTCAAGGATTATGAAGTGGTTCCATGAGACCGGCCAGACTTGATAGCTGGTCTTTAATGGAGAGTTAGGGTTACGCTTAGATATACATAGCTCCTTCCCTTTAGATGATACTTGTATTACAAATAATCTCTCAAAAGTATTGTCTTTAATGATGGTATTTAAGTTGTGAAATATGTGGGTTTTATTTTGATATATTATTGTGCAGCATACACACTTTATTATTGTCGGAAAGATTACAGAAGAACAACAACGATAATAAAGAATCTATAGAATAATTACATTAAATCTAAGATATTTATAATGAGATAATATCATTTTTACTGTATAATTTGATATAATATTTCTAACTGATACCCATTAGGCCATTAATCTCAGACTTTCATACGTATAACTTTTTGAGTACAGTGTGAGATTACTGAAGACCCCCAAAACCTAATAGTACCAAGGGTACATCGGGAAAAGAAAAATTCATGCACGTACAGAGCTTAATTTTATGCATACAATTAACTTTATGGTCATTAAATCTTGCTTTATTAAATTTAGCAGTAGATCTGTTTTGTGGCAGTACGAAACCGGAAATCAAGGAGCCTGAAGCATTATTGGCAAAACAAAAGGAGCCTGTAGCATTATTGACAAAACAAAAGGAGCCAGTAGCAACAGGTCATATGACAAAACAAAAGGAGCCTGAAGCGACAGCCCAGATGACAATATTTTATGCCGGCGAAGTACACGTACTGAACGATTTCCCGGCGGACAAGGCAAGGGAGATCATGGCCTTGGCTAGCAAGGGATGCTCTAGTATTTCAAGAGGCTCTACGTTTACTTCTGGCGTGAAAAATCTTGGATCATCAGGATGTTCTATGGCTCCCGAATCAAGTTCTGTAGCCATGCACAAAACGAATACCACCCAAGAACGCCGTCTGCAAGCTGCTGGTTCTGGTAATGTATTGCCCCTCCTTTTTTTCCCTGTGAATGGTTTACGAGGAGCTGTTAATGAAGGGTTACGACTAGAGACCTAAGAATTAACATTTTTATTGCATTTTTTTTCTACATCTTAGATCTTCCGATTGCAAGGAGGGCTTCGCTTCACCGGTTCCTTGACAAGAGGAAAGATAGGTAAGCACTTTTTCGGAGCTAACAATTAAAGCAAAGATCCTTTTTTTTTTTTTTTTTTTTNATTTTCTATGACATAAGTTACCTGATCCCCTCCGGCTCCGGTGGCGTAAAATCCTAACTGTACATATAATACTTGCGAGGCATTCTGCACTTTTTATGTTTTTTTTCGGGGTTTTCTTATTTAGAAAACTTTGTACATGTTATTAATCGATTAGATCCAATTTCTAAAAGCATGAAATCTTGGAAAAATTCCAATTCCATGTCATTTTCGTACATGTTTCGTGTGGTTAAAAATTCATTCACGTGTTCTATCAAAAAAATAAAAATAAAAACGTTCATTCACGTCACGTGAAGGCTCCACCCAGGTAAAAGCTGTTCGGGTAAAAAGTATGGGCTTGTTGGACTCCTAGAGCCATTTTGTGTAACATTCCGGATGGATCATATAATTACCATCTGTGACTAAGGTTTGGACTTCAATCTCGTCTTAACTCATTTTATCTAATTATTATAATTTTTTTAAATCTTAATATAAAATATAATAAATAATTTAAAATTTTCAAATATTAAAATAATATTATAATAATATTTTATTTAATTTTCATATCAATTTAATTCAATTCAACATCCAAACGCAGTCGTTTGAATTCAAAACCCACCTCAATTAATCTCAATTCATCTTATCTCAACATTACAACTTTTTTAAATTTTCACATAAAATATAATAAACAATTCAACTTTTTTAAATTTCAAAATAATAATAATATTAAAAAATAATATTCTAACAATATTTTATTCTATTATTCACAAAGCATCTCAACTCATCTCTAAATCCAAACGGAACAAATCATATATCATATTACAGATATAAGTTTCAAATTTTCAATTACACATAAATCTCATTGTTTTAAACTAATTACTCCTAAATAATTAACTAGAAACACCACAAAATCTTAATATAAACATCAATCTCTCAACATACCACGTCATCAAAGCATGACAAATTTATTTAATAACATTCTCCAATCACCATGACATCTTTTTTATATTTAATCCACTATACATAAATAATTTCACTCATGTTCTATAATCTTAATCTTCAACTGAAACACTCAAATTATTTGAAAAATATTGTGGAGATAAGGAGTGAGTTATCAACAACTCAGTAAGTATAGAACATATATTAGTATATAAACATGAACTTTTTCGCTGAGTTTAGAATGCATAACAAAATATTTTAGTTTCACAATGCAGATCCAAGACGTGTTATCATAATAGAAAACTCTATATACAAGCGTTTTCGTGCGCAGGGTAATAGAAAACTCTATATACAAGCGTTTTCGTGCACCCCTGCGCACGAAACGTGACCTGGCATCCCCTTAAATGTTGCGTTTTGTGGTGTGGGGCTGAAAAATTCAAATATCTTCCTCCGTTTTTCCCCCTTAGCATCCCTCCTTTCCCTCCCTCCCATTCTCTTATTCTCCAATCTCTAAACTGTAGCAGCCCTTCCCCTTCTCTCCCTTTCTCTCATCTTCTCAATCTTTGAACCATAAAGACGCATTCTCCATGAGCCTGTACGAAGCCCTTCTCTTGTCTTCTCCAGTCTCGAACCCTAGCCAGATCACGCCTTCTGCCATTTCCCCATAGCAGCCCCTTCTATCCTTTCCCCTTCTCTTCTCAATCTCTGAATCGTAAAGATGTCTTCTCCATGAGCATATACGAAAAACTTCTCTTGTCTTCTCCAATCTCAAACTCTAGCCAAATCCCCCTTATCCAAAACCCCCGTAGCCAGATCCCCTACAGCCAAAGCCCATAGCAAGCCCTCATAGACAGATCTACCTTCCATAGCCAAAAGACCCTTACATTCTCGGGGACTTCTCCAATCTCTCAACCCTAGCCAAAGCTCCAAATCATTCTTCCGTAGCCAGCCACGACGCCGTCTCCATTCCTTCGTATCAGGCCCCAAGTTCAGTCTCCACTCTTCACGGGTATCTATCTCTCTCTCTCTCTCTCTCTCTCTCTCTCTATGATTTTGGATTGGTAAAATTTAGGTGGATAAAGTTTACATTGTGGATTTGTTGAGTGAAATATTGTTCCTTGCATTGTCTGTGTGTTTAGAAATGAAGCAACTAGATATCCACTCATGAGATTGAGTGGTATTGAGTGATAGTATTTGTAAATTTAAGTGGATTGAGTTTGCATTGTGGATTTGTTGTTATTCCGATTGTTTGTATCTGTGATTAAGTTTGCAACGTCAAGTGTAAAAGTTAGTTTTTGAATTTGTAGTTTTGAGATGCTAGAATCGTGAGTAATTGCTATATTTGATTTAGGGGGAGGGGGTACTGCATTTGCAATGATCAATACAATCAGAAATAAATTGAAAAGTCTTGTTAACTACTGTTTGCTTCTTAGCTTTCGGATACCTACAAAACAACATGCTTCTCCAGTCATTCGTTTATTAGCGAGTGTTTAGTTTAGATGGGTCTTTTTATATTTTGTGTGACAGGGTGTCTCTTGGCTGGATTTGTTAGTAACAACCATTTATTTTGTTGTGTGCTTTACATAATTTATCATTGTGATTCCAATAAAGATGATGAAAAATCATGTAGGGCAGGGCCATTCATAATGAGCCCTTTTGAGAGATTGATAGCTATTGAGAAAACTTTTTTTGGCCCATATAGTGAAATTTTTAATAACATGGGTATCCAAAAAAAAATAGATGGAAGACAAAGACATATGAATAGATGATACTTTGAGAGAAGAAGAAAAGTTTTTGGTCCAAAGCCTTTTTTAATGTTTAGCATAGCTTCCACCCTTACAGAAATCTAGAAAACCATACTCCCTTACTTAAATATAAAAACATGGATCAACTCAAACTACATGTAAGGAGAACTAAGGTTAATACCTTAACAACTAGTAATTTTCAAGTTTGCTTCATTCATGCTATAGAATTGGTTGAAGTCATGGATAATGAGAACCTGGTTGTTACATCGACAAATGTTATATATTTCATGTCTCCGTACAAAAATTTGAAATTTTACATACTTGTCGTTTGTTTGTATCAGGGATTACCATACTGCAATTATTTCAAATGGGCAGATAGTAGTGAAGATAAAGAAAAAGAATTTGTGAAGATAGAAACTGAATTGTCTTGGAAGGAGGAATAACTTCAAAAAAGAGAGGAAGAGATTGCGAAGAGGGAGTTGAGAGTGGAAGTCGACCAACTCGGTATTCAAAAGCAACAAGCAGACATCCGACGTGAACGCACAATACTTCATATGTATTGGATGATTTCCATATTAATTTCATTATACTTCATACAATAACAATGAAATCCCCAATAAATGAGAAGTTTGTATGTCAGGTATTTGGAAACTTTGTTGTGTATAATCTCAAACTCCTTGTCACTCACTTTGTTGTATGGGACTTAGTCTTTGTGTTTAGTGCTTGGATACAATTGCCTCTTATGTTTTGGTAGCAAATAATTAGTTGGCATGACATTATTGATCTGAATTCATTTGTCAGATATGGATGGATAACTTCAAATAGTTATGGATTAATATGCCTAACAATGGTGTTCCTAAAGTGGGATTTTGATGCCTTTTATTATTTAGAGATTGAGATCTAAAAGTATAAAATAAAATGTGGCCAAGATGTGGCACCTGTCTGATTGTATGCCATAATATTTTGTGAGATGCAGAGGATGTCATTCCCTCAATTCATGATTGGCCAAGCCTACTATGCACCAGAATGTGGGTGTGGTATCAATTAACAAAAGGCTAGAATATGTATCGCATGCACCTATTGGAACCACTAGAACCACCAAGTCAAACAAATCCCGATCTACTTGTGTCAACAAACATAGATATAGGAAAGGGGCATATAACTATTATCTGCTTGTCAAATTAAATAGAAAATCTGAATAAAGTTCTTAATAATAATAATAATAATAAAAGTCTACCATGCACTGGCTTCTTCCTGGAAATCAAGCACTTGTAATATGTATGCATGTAGACATAAAAAGTGTACAAAAATGGCACAAGAAATTAAGGGTATAGGTAGGACAAAGATCATCACCAGTAACCATATTTACCAGTGCATATAGATTGTTGTCTATACATGAAAAAAAGTGTACAAAAGACCCATTACTCATCATCAAAAAGTGGTTCAACCAGTACTCTAACTCTTTTAATAGGTATCGCATAAAAACAAGGGTCTATGAATGAAGTCTTCATCAATATATCTTCACATCATATAATTTGCTACAGTAAATTGCAAGACCAAATTACATCACTCATCTGAGCAATCTATCCACCCCAAGTTGCATCTGTAATTATGATAAAAAATTGATTCAAAAACGTGATTTAAAGATCATGCCAACAAATCACCCGTATTAAAGAGCGTGACATCATTAACATTGTTAATTACACTTTCTTGACTCTCAATCATTGGTTGGCCAAGCTAGGTTCCACTAGAGTCAAAAACTTTCTGTAGTGTTTATTTGCGACTAACCAAAAAATAAAAGAATCCCATCAATAGAAACCCATACAGCAAGTCCAAATCATATAATTTAACCGTTACCCAATTACACAAGATAATTTAGAGGTAGTCAGAGGTTGTTATAGTTCAATCATCTTATGTTGTATTAGTTCAAGCAATTTAACTATAAATTTCTTGATGTGGTATCTCAGGGTTAGAAAATTTGATGCGCTTTACCTCCTCCCTTTCAAAGTTGCATAAATTGAAACTAGTTGGTCAGCTCATCAACCAATTCAGACTTGTAGTAGTTATTTACATTCCCAATCTACAGCCTAGTAACAATGTCAATAAATAAACCCAAGACTACCAAAAATCTATGCCTTACTAACTAGATCTGACAACACCGAGGAGTGGGGAGCTGTCGTGCCATGGTGACGACGGAGTTCAAGTCGGTGGCAGAGGAGAGCAGTCGAAAGCCAGAATTTGAGAGAAAGCGTGTGTGAAAGAGGACGGTAGCCAGGATTTGACGTGCATGGTGGAAGCGAGTAGCTAGCTAGCCCATAAGAGAGATGTTGGTGGCAGTAGAAAGTAGTCAAACTGCAGGTGGAAGAAGTAAAGGGATAGAGAGCGGTCGACTCGAGTCCGTCGAGTGCCAAAATGGGGGAGACGTTTCTATATGGAGAGTCAGTTTGTCATTCACTCTTCTCCTTTGTCGTGGTGTATTTCTCAATTTTTTCAATAAAACAAGCGCTGACCACGTCAGTAGTGTGCGCAATTCGTGTGCGAAGTTGTCTGCGCTAGGGGTGTCAAATCGTATTAAAGGGTCGTATTCGTATCGTATCAAGACATGTATATTATACTATATAGATTAACCCTAACTCGACCCGTTAAACTTATCATATCAAAATCTCAAACAACACGACCCATTAATATAACGGGTCGTGTCGTGTCAACTCGTTATGACTCGTTTATGTAAATAGGTTAAACGTATCCGAAATTAAGCCGTTTGACCTAGTTAAGTTTAGCATAATTTTATATAAATATTAAAATCACAATATCTATAAAAAATATAAAACTAACTACAAGTCTAAAATTACAATCCAAATAATAAAAATATCGAAATTAAAATTTCAACAATTTAATTTTTTGGTATAAGGGTATAATTGTAACTTTAATTTTTTTAACGGGTCAACCCATTTTGACTCGAACCTGTTAAGCCTAAACCCTAATCCGGTTTTATCGTGTCGTGTTCGTTTGGTTAGCAGGTCGTGTCACATATTGTCATCCCTAGTCTGCGCGTAGCAAAATTGTATCGAAATATCCGAGCAGAGGTTATATTTAACCCTGTGGTAGAGTTGTGTTATCCTTGACGGCCAAACCGGACAGAGATATAAGTGAATCTTCTCCTTATCATTTCGGGACTTCGAGTGTGCACACATCAAAGACTATATAAAAAGTCATTTTGTTTCTAAAGTAGGTGCACTAAGAAACAGTGAAGCTGGTACCAACCATATAACAAAGGTCACAGTTTTACACCTGTGGTAAGGCCATAACATAACAAAAATAGAATCAGAATCATCGGATCATAACTAAAAACATAATCAGAATGTTATGTCAAATGTTTTTCAGATGCTAATCATATCAAAACAGAGTACTAAACAGATTCATACTATCTTTGTATAATCAAAACAGATTCAAAGCATCTTCACATAATCAAAACAGACTCAAAGCATCTTCACATAGCATGCACAAATTTTCAGATTTCATATTCACTCTTTCTGCACAATACAAAAATAAAATGTCAAAATCTTGCGCATGTCAACACTAGTCATGACAAAAATATCTTTCTATTTTTTTATTAAGATACAATGAGTGATGCAAAACAAAATGACCGAGGTTGTTTTCAAGTTTCCTTTCATACCAAACACACATATTATTCATAAATCAATCTCAGTCAATTTCTTTTTATGCAAAGTCTACCATATGAACACCGCGCTTACTTGAAATTTTTAACTTTTCTGAATTTTCTCACAACAATACCAAGAGAACACCAATCATCACCTATAAAATATTCACGTAACTTGCGTAAATTCTTAATTAAACACATACTTCGTAGCTAAAACCTGAGATATAAAATGTATATTTTCTTAATGTATAAAAATCCTCAAAACCCTAAAATATCAGCTCTCCCTAAAATACTTTGATTTTCACATATTTTCTGCAAATAATTATAGGATTAAACTCTAAAAATATTAACAAGCCCAACATCTAATTTCTCTCAATTTTCATCATCAAACATGCCACGAAAAAATAATAAACCCTAAAATGGTTTTTCCCGCAATATCCACTTTTTTTTTTTAAAAACCTAATGTTTGTAACCCAACTTCAATTTCCTGACATTTCGTCATTTTCCAAAAATAATCTAATCTTTCATAGGCCGATCTTTCACAAATTCATATAAGTCATAACGAACAAGTTTTACGCTCATGTATGTCCTAACACGTGACACCACTCTCAATATCTACCTAAAAAATGGTAATTATGGGCTTGTGAGAGAGGGATATCAGTGAGTTAGAGGGAGAACAAACACGAGAGAGTGAGAGAGAGAGGAAGGCCAAAGCTGGGTGAAGGTTGTTCAAGGCAGTGCAACTTTGGGCGCTTCAACGATGGCTACTTACATGGGCTAGAGTTGGCTGAGTAACTCTCGACTTGGGTTTGTAACGGCTTGTGGTTGCCGCAACATGGTACGGAGGTGAAGCTATAGTGTGTGCCCTTGCATGGCTCGGGGTTGGCCGAGGTGGGATGTGGCCGTACACGGTGGCTCTCGGCTGAGATGGGGAGGCAGTTTGTCTCAAGACTGTTATGTTTTTGTTGTGAAAAACAGAGGACGTCAGCTGGTGTTCCCTACGTTCATGTGCGTATTTCCATAGGAGTGGCTTGAAGCTGGTTGACTCGATTGCTTTTGACGAAGGCTGATAGTGGTCCTATGACAGCATGGTTCTCAGTCTTTTTATGGCAGTGTTGTGCAGTGGGTGACGTGAAGGGCTAGACGTGGCTACTGCTGTGTGGAGGGGGCTCGAAAGGTTGTGGTTGCAGACTAGAATAACCGAGTGGTGGTAGTGGATAGTGGTACTTGGTTATAACGTTGGGTGTTCTTTTTTATTGTGTGGGGAAACATGGGCTTTCGTGCATCAGTTAGGGCTGTGTACAGTGGTTTCCATTTGGTGTTGGGTGGTTCTCAATGTATGGTTGTTCCCGTTGGTTTCGTGGTGATCTCTGATTCTCTCGACTGATTTGGTTGTTTTTAATGTAAAATAGTGACTTGGAAAGGTTGGTGGCTTGCTCGACGTGGGGTGGTGGTGAGGCTCATGATGGTGTTGCCGTGATTAAGGCTTGCAGAGGGTTAAATTGGTTGAGTTGTTGCGTGGGGTGGATTGCAGTGGTCTGTAGTTGTTGGCTCTTGGTTTGATTGTTGGGTGAGGGTGTTACCGTGAATTGAGTGGAGGTAAGGCACACTATGAGCGTGGAATATAAACTAAAATGGCGTGCAGAGATGGGGTACAGGGAGATAGAGGGAGAGTTGAAATGTGATGTGAATGGGAGAGGAAGTATCGAGTAAGAGAGAAAATAAGGGAGAAAAATCTGGGGGAAAGAAGTAACCGTCGAGGTGGGGGAGAAAAGAGAGGGAAAAATAAAACCCACTTATTAGAAACGACATTATTTTCCTTAGTTGCTACTGGCTTCTCTGTGGGTCTGGGCCAAGATTGGGCTTAACTGTTGCAACAAATGCATTTTGTGGCCCTCACAACTCGACACAACAAACAACTTGACCAAATATATCCGCCGGAAAAAAAAATGCATTCGCAATAGCTTGGATATTACAATTCGGGCTTGAGGTTCATTTACAACAATACTCTTCGTGAATTAGTGCTATCATTGATTCAATAGTCAGATTGGGTGCAAATCTTATAACATGCGGTCAAGTTTAAGTCAAACTCTTTGGGCTTGGTTTGGATAACAAAGTCCTCATAATTAATCTCATCTCATTACATCTTGTTTCAATATTCAAACACCAATAAATACAAACATTTTTCAATTCAAATATTCAATTTTTTCATTTGATTATTACCTAATAATTATCTAATCATTATAACTTTTTTAAAATTTTAAACAAAATATAGAAAACAATTCAACTTTTTTAAATTTCTAAACAAAAATTATATTAAAAGATTATATTCTAATAATGTTTTAACTTTATAATATTTTTAATCAAATTTTGTTCTCCTTTCCCAAAACCTCATGAAATATATTAACTCAAACAATTTTACTATTATTCACAAACTATTTTATTACTATTCATAGATCATCTTATCACATCTCACTGTCCAAACAAAGTCTTGGAATTACAAATTTTAAAGTAAACAAAAATCCCCGAACATCATGAAATTCAAATATAATTTTTTTTGTAAAAGAGTTTTGTTTCTCTACTTACGTACACACACCACTTGCTATAAGGTCATTACAATCGTTTAAAAAAAAAATCAATCCTTTTTATGTTAGAATAATTCTTCTTGCAATCCACATATGTGGATTGCTTTGCAGGCCTAAATGAAACGCTCCGTTTCATTTATAGATGAAACAAAGCGTTTCATCAAGAGAAAATTTAAACGTCAACTTTGACATTTAATTTGAAATGTGGCGATTCAACAACCACTCTCTAAACTTTGAATCCAGCCCATTCGGGCATCCTAATCTTTTCGACTCTGAACCTCACCCAAGTGACCAAAATTTGTTGCTTTTGAAACTCCAAGTTGTAAGAGGTCTTTCTCTCTGAGCGTCCACACTTGCAACTCCAAAAGTGCCTTCTAATTGCCTTTGAATCAATGTCACCCGTTGCCCTCTCGCCCTCGCCCTTGCCCTCGCCATAGCCGCCACCTACATAGCAGCCCATCGGCATTAAAGTCATCGTCTCCTTCCTTAAGAGAGGGCCCTCTTCGTCGAGTACCCTGTCGGCCCAGGTTGCAATTCCTCTGCCTTCAAATTCTTTTCTCTTCTACGTTCAAGCTTTGTTTCATTTGTTGGGTTCTGATGTCTGCAATTCTCTTAGCTTTTTCATTTGTTGTTTTAAATTTGGTGTGTACTCTACTTGTTTATAAAACTCTGTGAATGAGTTCCAATTCACTCAAATAATTGGTGAATATGAGGGTTGGGCAATTTTTCAAGTTGATGGATTGCTATGTTGTTGGCCGTGTTTACATATTTGTTTATTTATTCTCTTTTGCTAGGAGTTGAAAGAAACGTTCTGTAAGGCTTCATAGAGTATTTGATCCTGAGGATGGTGAATGTGGTTGTGGTAATTATGAAGGAACAATTCAATTTGCAATTTGCATCTGCCACGTGTTATTCATGGCATCATGCCAAAGGTGAATTATTACCACCTTGGTTCATATGGAATTGTCCAGATGGTTTGGAAAAGGCATCTAGTCAATATTAAAGTAAAATTTGTTGTTTTATTGGTAGTCATTAATTCTTAACATTACTGTTTATTTTTGCCTTTAGTTTGGATTGGGTGACAATTACACGCAGGCAAGTTTTGACATGCCATGCATAGTTTGATCAAAGCAGAATTAAAATGTTATTCGATGCATGTATAATAGCTGATTGGATGATGTGCATTTTCTTAACATGAACTCAAACATATTTACTCAATGACAATAAATGTTGATGTATCTCGAAATGTAGACAACGTTCCAAGCTTCCATTGCAATTGCCTACTTTTTTTAGACTTTTTTTTGTTTTTAAATGTTTATTATTTAGTTATCTACCATCTACCTTGGAGTATGAACCTCTAGCAGTGGCTTTTAATTTTGAAAGAAGAGAATACTTGAATGTCAGAAGTATAGCCTTTTAAAGAATTGATCAGTCTCTATTTTGTA
>QEOT01009539.1:27147-58699 GCA_003123785.1 Pterocarya stenoptera
GTTCGCTCAAAATAACCACGAAGTGCATATGCACCTCCTTTGCTAAGTCTAAGGTGTCGAACCTTGTCAATATAATTTCTTGCATCTTTCTTAATGAATGAAAGTTTCTCAAACCCACCAGCTTCAACAGCCAAGGCGTTAAAACTTTTGGACATGCCTATGCTTGCCTTATCGTTGATATCTAACTGCCTTTTTATGGAGTCATCAATAGCTCGATTACATCTAAAAAATCTTGCATTTTGTAGACTTAGTCCATGGTTGTGTGCATCTTGTACAATAATTATGCGTAAGATATCACCAACCAAGTGTGCATTAGTCTTCGCCTTACAATCGGTCTTCGTTGTCGGGCGTGGTTTATAAATGTTGGTAATACGGTTCATTGCCTTACTACCACGCGCATAACTAAGTGTTACATATTTAATATTCCCATCAGCTTCACTTCTACTTCTTTGGATCATTATGCCAAATCCAGTCTGTCTCCCATATTGCTTATAGTAGTCAATGAATTATTGCTCAGTTTTAAAAAACATCCCAACCGTTGGCTCTAAAATCCCACCATCATCATTTTGCTGTGTTGGCTCTGAAACTCTATCACTATCATCATTCTCAAGAGTTGGCTCCAAAATCCCATCATCATCATCATCATTCTCCGACGTTGGCTCTAAAACCCCATCATCATCTTCATATTTTNCTAAGTGTTACATATTTAATATTCCCATCAGCTTCACTTCTACTTCTTTGGATCATTATGCCAAATCCAGTCTGTCTCCCATATTGCTTATAGTAGTCAATGAATTCTTGCTCAGTTTTAAAAAACATCCCAACCGTTGGCTATAAAATCCCACCATCATCATTTTGCTGTGTTGGCTCTGAAACTCTATCACTGTCATCATTCTCAAGAGTTGGCTCCAAAATCCCATCATCATCATCATCATTCTCCGACGTTGGCTCTAAAACCCCATCATCATCTTCATATTTGGGGTATCCATATAATTACTACTTTCAGAAAAATAATAGTGATCTCCTACTAGATGTGTTTTCCCCCCCTTTCTCCATCAAGAACACTCTTGATATATTTACGCAGAACATGAAATAAAAAAAAATTAAATAAGTTAGTACTAGTTATATAAACAAACAAACATAGAATTTTCAAAACAGTTTCAACAACAATTTTCAAATTATTGTACAAAAACAAGAACAAAAAAAAAATCAGAACATTTTATAAAAAAATAGCATTACTTTATTAGTTTACAAGAACCCATATCTAATAGATTTGAATTTTTGTCTTAGTTTGCTTCCTTCAACTTGAAAGTTTGAGTGAAGTTCTCATTGTTATGTGGTCTGCAGTTATATGTAGTGACTTGCATGATCTTTACTACATAGAACTTATACTACGGCCACATATATCATCGACTAAAATGCAATAGAAGACAGCACAAGATTGGAATTTTATTAACTTTTTTCTCACAATAGCTTGGACAAGCTTTTCGACGAGTTTATGTTTGCTAATGTGTTGATAAAAACCTGAAAACTCCTGCTTTGGGAGCTAGTGAAATTTTAATTAAAATGAAATGTAAGGGGATATTAGAATTAATATTCTCGTAAAAGTGTTTCATTTGGAGATCTCTCGAAAAGCACTACGCATTGTTCATATATTTGTAGTCGTCTATGGTAAAGGAGGCGAGGAGCATATGCACAATAGGGAGATGAAGAAAACGTTATTTTGTGATTTGGGCCATTTTTTATTTAGAAATAAGGGCATTTTGGATAAATCTATGATAAAGTGAGGGTATTTTTGTCTATTCTTATATTTGGACAGCAAGGAAGTGAAAAAAAGTAGACTGTATGTAGCGCTACCCTTTATGTTAACTTTCACATCGTTGATGTGTTGGCTCTTTGAGGGCGAGGATATAAAATTATAATGTTAAATGGGAAGTCATGGAGCATGGATATATCAATATGTTCTAGTTTCAGCTTCAGGTCATTGATGACGGATTGTGTTCTTTGTTAGCAACTGATATTTTTTATAGTTCTTCTAAAAATATGATACTTTTAGCACACAATCAATACGGAATCGACATATCCATTATATTCTATCTAATTGAATAAAAACTATTGCAATGTACCTTATAATAATATTAGATATTATAAATACACGTTGAAGCAGCCAATTTAATTATTATTATTATTTGCAAGGTATAATGAAAAAACTGACTCGTTTGGATACATAAACTATATCATTTCATTATTACGATTTTTTTAAATTTTTATACAAAATATAATAAACAATTCAACTTTTTTAAATCTTAAAATAATAATAATATTTTATTTAACTCATATAAAACTATCTCATCTCATTTCACTATCCAAATGAGCTCAATGGTATGGTTTGGATAGTAAGTTGAAATGAGATGAGTTAAGATAGAAATTAAAAGTTGAATAAAATATTATTGAAATATTATTTTTTAATACTATTATTATTTTAAGATTTGAAATAGTTGAATTACTTATTACATTTTATATGAAAATTTAAAAAAATTATAATGATTAGGTGAGATGAGATTAAACACTTCTTATATCCATGACCCAGATTATCATTTTATAAGTAAAATATAATAAATTATTTTTAATTATTTATACTGCATTATGAAAGGATGAAATGATAATATTAAAAAAATAATGAGGAACATTACTCTGTTTTATAATTTTAGATTGCATATAGTAATTAATAAGGGAGGGTCTATAATCCTATAGAACTCTAAAGCGTAGCTCAACTGATCAAGTTTTGGATTTGTTTCCCAATAGTCATTAATTTGAGTCTCCGTAGGATCACTAGAGGTTTACATGGTCATTAATTTTAAGACATGTGTAATTAATCGAGGTGTACANTTAAATAAGTTAGTACTAGTTATATAAACAAACAAACATAGAATTTTCAAAACAGTTTCAACAACAATTTTCAAATTATTGTACAAAAACAAGAACAAAAAAAAAAAAAAAATCAGAACATTTTATAAAAAAATAGCATTACTTTATTAGTTTACAAGAACCCATATCTAATAGATTTGAATTTTTGTCTTAGTTTGCTTCCTTCAACTTGAAAGTTTGAGTGAAGTTCTCATTGTTATGTGGTCTGCAGTTATATGTAGTGACTTGCATGATCTTTACTACATAGAACTTATACTACGGCCACATATATCATCGACTAAAATGCAATAGAAGACAGCACAAGATTGGAATTTTATTAACTTTTTTCTCACAATAGCTTGGACAAGCTTTTCGACGAGTTTATGTTTGCTGATGTGTTGATAAAAACCTGAAAACTCCTGCTTTGGGAGCTAGTGAAATTTTAATTAAAATGAAATGTAAGGGGATATTAGAATTAATATTCTCGTAAAAGTGTTTCATTTGGAGATCTCTCGAAAAGCACTACGCATTGTTCATATATTTGTAGTCGTCTATGGTAAAGGAGGCGAGGAGCATATGCACAATAGGGAGATGAAGAAAACGTTATTTTGTGATTTGGGCCATTTTTTATTTAGAAATAAGGGCATTTTGGATAAATCTATGATAAAGTGAGGGTATTTTTGTCTATTCTTATATTTGGACAGCAAGGAAGTGAAAAAAAGTAGACTGTATGTAGCGCTACCCTTTATGTTAACTTTCACATCGTTGATGTGTTGGCTCTTTTGAGGGCGAGGATATAAAATTATAATGTTAAATGGGAAGTCATGGAGCATGGATATATCAATATGTTCTAGTTTTAGCTTCAGGTCATTGATGACGGATTGTGTTCTTTGTTAGCAACTGATATTTTTTACAGTTCTTCTAAAAATATGATACTTTTAGCACACAATCAATACGGAATCGACATATCCATTATATTCTATCTAATTGAATAAAAACTATTGCAATGTACCTTATAATAATATTAGATATTATAAATACACGTTGAAGCAGCCAATTTAATTATTATTATTATTTGCAAGGTATAATGAAAAAACTGACTCGTTTGGATACATAAACTATCTCATTTCATTATTACGATTTTTTTAAATTTTTATACAAAATATAATAAACAATTCAACTTTTTTAAATCTTAAAATAATAATAATATTTTATTTAACTCATATAAAACTATCTCATCTCATTTCACTATCCAAATGAGCTCAATGGTATGGTTTGGATAGTAAGTTGAAATGAGATGAGTTAAGATAGAAATTAAAAGTTGAATAAAATATTATTGGAATATTATTTTTTAATACTATTATTATTTTAGGATTTGAAATAGTTGAATTACTTATTACATTTTATATGAAAATTTAAAAAAATTATAATGATTAGGTGAGATGAGATTAAACACTTCTTATATCCATGACCCAGATTATCATTTTATAAGTAAAATATAATAAATTATTTTTAATTATTTATACTGCATTATGAAAGGATGAAATGATAATATTAAAAAAATAATGAGGAACATTACTCTGTTTTATAATTTTAGATTGCATATAGTAATTAATAAGGGAGGGTCTATAATCCTATAGAACTCTAAAGCGTAGCTCAACTGATCAAGTTTTGGATTTGTTTCTCAATAGTCATTAATTTGAGTCTCCGTAGGATCACTGGAGGTTTACATGGTCATTAATTTTAAGACATGTGTAATTAATCGAGGTGTACATAAGTTGATTCGGACACCTTCAATTATAAAAATAATAATAATAATCATATGCAGACTCTATTAAGAATTGTTTGGATAAGAGTCAAGAGATTATATTACTTATAGAATCCTATAAAATGAAGGGAAAAAGAAAGATATATATAATTCCTGTAATGAAATGCTGATGTACTATGTTTTTACTTGCTTTCTTTAATTTATCTTTTAATTTATAAAAATAGTAGTCAATTTGCTTAAAAAAAAAAAAAAAAAATGCTGATGTACTCTTACCACGATCCACAACAAAAAGATTTCTCTATAAATAGCTGCCCACACTATTTTTCTATTTTCCTCTTTTAGAGGCCTCACTCTTTCTTATTTTTTTTTCTTTTTTTTTTTTTTTTTGGTTTCTTTCCGTCACATTTCTCTCTCTTTATCGAGGCCCTTACCCGGCCCCCCTCGTCCCCGAACCCTACCCTCAGTTTCTAGGAGCATCGATTTTCTCGTAAATCGACGTGAAAATGCAGCAACAGAGGCTGAAGCAGCAGCAACAGGCTTTGATGCAGCAAGCTCTTCTTCAACAACAGTCTCTCTACCACCCTGGCCTCTTAGCTCCTCCTCAGGTTCGAGCTCTATCCTCACACTTCCTTTGATTCTCGGTTTTGATATTATCGGTTCCAATTTGTACTCGTTTTCGCTTCGATTTGCTTCTTTTTTGTTTTTGATCGACCAGTTTTGCATGTGATTAGGCGGAATTGGATTGTAGGAGCTAGGGTTAGCTCGGATTCTTCGAACCTGTATTTGAAAGCTAAGGTTTCCAATGTATTGTGTTTATCTAGGGTTTTCTTTATTTCTATTTTGGTTAGAGAGAATTGGATGGGGTTTTGAATCTGACATTACCTAATTTTTCCTTTTTATGTGTCTGGTTACCGTGAAAATTTCGGGAATTCAATGAGACCTAAAATTCATCGAATGATGTTCTGTATGCTATTTCGGTGTTGTGAAATGAAACACTATCCTCTAATGAGCATGTTATCGTATCAGGCTTAGTTGATCGTGGGCTGTAAGACAAGTTATAATTTTTTCAGATGAATTTTTAGCGGAGATCCTTATTTCAGTGTTTATGGGCCTTTTGATGAATTTGCGTTACATCTTTACCATTTCTTTATTATTGCATCATAGAAAGGTTTAGGTACTGTGCCTTACCATGAGTAAACTCCTCTTTTTAGCTAGTAGAATCTCTCTTGATTTTGTATCTTTATTTTCTAGTAAATCATTGAGGTTCTATTCCTTTTCACATGCATTGAGAGTCTTTGTGGTTGTGTTGTTCATGTCAACAGCTGCTTGGTTGCTCTTGGCTACTATTTTGTAAAGTTGTGCAGAATACTCTCTCTCTCTCTCTCTCTCTCTCTATCAAAATATGGAAAAGGACCCAATAAGTGATGTTGGTAGTAGCCCTTAAAGTTTCGATTTGGTAGCATTTAACCAGGTTGGAAGTGGTGGGCAGTAGCTAGAGTAGAAAATTCCTATGTATGACAGTATCAATCAGTTTGAACAGCACTAAAGTTGCATTTTTCATCTGTAATTTAAAATTATCAAGGACCATATTTGATTTTTCCTCCATTTTTTGCATGAAAATTTTTCAATGAAATTTAATTTTTTGGCATTATATTTCATTGCTCACCATCATTGCCAAAACCACCCTGACACATTCATTTTTGGACATAATACCCTTTTTATGGCAAAATATCATTTCTTTTTCTTTTTGCCTTTCATGCACTTGGAAGTAAATTGTAGCCATGTAACACCCTTTCCCGTAGGTTAGGAATATTACGAACATTCATAACATAATGCCCGGTGAAGAGATTTGAAGTCATGAAAATACCTCATTTATTGAATGATGAAACTAACTTAACAAAACAATCTTTGATAACATAAAGCTGAAAACATAATAAAAGGGCATAAACTAGTTCTATGTGGTGATCACTTATTCAAATATCATAATCATAGACTAAATCCTTGTGGAAGTAGCACTTATTTCAATCTAAGTCTTTGAACTAATCTACTTCTAGCTCTCCAGCTCTGCGTCCTCGCATTCAACATCTGAGACATTAAAACATAAAGACATAATACAAATGAGTCGAAGAGTCAATAATAGCACATCATAATGTAAACTTACCTTAGCTTAACACTAGTCTTGATTTATAAACTTTAATGTATCATAACATATGTGGAATTAACAAAATCGTGGAATTTCATGTAACATGATGCATGAGTGACCGACTCTGACTCCATGCATTTCCTAACAATCATACATGACTTGTTCATCTTGTCTTTCACTTATTTAGTGGCCATCATTACATGTGTACATCGTTCCAATTGTCGTTGACCATATATAACATATCATAACATGTAGTGAAACATGATTGGGTCCGTGTTATCACTTAACATCTGGCAAACCATGCTTGAGTTCGTGGCACCGCATAACGTATCATAACATGTAGTGAAACACGCTTGAGTCCTTGTTATCACATAACATATGGTGAACCATGCTTGAATCCGTGGCACCCCATATCATATCATAACATGCAGTGATACACGCTTGGGTCCGTGTTATCACATATCATATGGTGAACCACGCCTGAGTCCGTGGCACCGCATAACATAACCTGTGGTGAAGTACGCTTGGGTCTGTTTCACCTCAAAACATCATATCTTTCATGTGGTGGATCACGCTTGAGTCCGTGGCTTGCACATCCACCCATAACATGAGACCAATTTTAAAGTTCACTCGTCATTCATTTGTTTTCTACAAGCTTTCATGATGCATGAGAACATGTTTCACTTCATGAATTTACCTGGCATGGCATAACATTATACATGGCATATTAATATGAGTTTTAATGACTTTTATGCTACTTTTCATAACGGGTAGTTTGTAATTAGGCTTTTTTCTTGTATACTTCCTGTGGGATCAATAAAACTTCTTACTTAAAAAAAAAAAATATGAGTTTTACACCACATCGCATAACATAGGCATGGCATACCATGACCTAGACATTACATGAATATTACATGGCATGCATGAGCTAAATATTACATGAACATTACAAGGCATACATGTAATTTTCATAACATCTCATCCATCTAACAATCCATACCAGCATAGCATCATAAGCATATCATCGAAATTCATCGAGATTCGTGAAAAGGGGCCTAACCTTGACTTGGCTCAGAGCGTAGCATAGGTAACATCACATTTTCATGCACAATCAAAATAATTACAGCACACATGTAATTATGATCATGCTACTTATCTCTTAGCGTTGCTTCCATAATCTCACGTCATAGCTCGTGACCTATACGAGGCACTAATCGTTACTAACGTTTCTAGAAAAACGTGTCATAATATGCTAATTACTTAAAATCATACCACATAGATCTTTTGATATATAAAATTTTTTACTTATCAAAAAAAAAAAAAATCATACCACATAGATAATTTATACATATTCAGTTATACTAAGGTTAATAGATAGTAATATTATGTAAAACTCATAAAATATTCCTTGATTTTCTATTTAAAGTATAACATAGTAATTTTATTAAAATCAGACTAAATAGACAATGGGACTATTAACTAAAATAATAGGCCCAATAGTATACTTTAAAATATACTTTAAATCCCATAAATATTTTCTGATAAAAAATAAGTCTATGACTAATATATTTATTTAGGTAAAACTGTGGCCTGACTTAAATTCCAGCCCAGCCCCAATTAAGGAAAACAGCCCACTTAAAATCACTAGAATAGTTTTTGTAAAAAATGCAACGTGGCCCAAACTAATTTTTAAACACAAGTCCCATTTAAACCCAAGCTTAGCCCATGTAAATGAACAAGGTTCCTTCAAGAGGCGTTTTATGGAAAGGCTATGGGAAGTGGGTTGAAGGGTATTTGTGTAAAACCCATAATAATGCATGGGCTTTTTGGAAAAGTCTGAAACAAAATAAACAAAAGAAGAGAAGCACAGAGGCTTGGGGGGACAGAAGCTGTGCGATACTTATCGAGAGAGAGAACCTACTGCAACTATGGGTCTGGGTGGCTGGCTGGGAGTCACAGCGGCCCAACTAAAAGCTCCCTCTGGACATGGTGGCGAGAGAGAGAGTTTAGAGAGAGAAACTGTCAAACGGAGAAACCAATGAGGAAAGGAGGAAGATTCCGGTGTGGGCTTACTAGGAAGGTGTGGGTTTGACGGAAAGCAACCGGCCGACAGTTTATGAGTTGCTTGAGAGGTGACCCGACTTTTCTAGTGGTCAACGGAGGATTGAGCAAAAGCACACAGGGGCTGTTTGGTTATTGACAGTGGAGAAAGAGAGAGAGAGAGAGAGAGAGAGAGAGAGAGAGGAAAGGTTGTGTGGCTACCTCAGGTGGCTAGGTCGGCGGTTTCTGTGGTTGTTTCCGGCGAGTGGGTGCTTGGTTTATGAGAATGGTGCCACGGCTCTCTGTGTAGGGAAATTTGATTTTACAGGGGGTTTTGGCTGCAGGATCTCGTGGGTTTGATGAAGAGTAAAAAAAGAGGATTTTATGGGAGGGTTTTTGACGTGAGAGTTGGTTTCCAATTAGGAAACTATCGGGAAAAAAACACTGAGAGGCATATGGGCATGAAGGGTGGAAGAATCCCACAAAATAACAATCACTATCTCAAAATAGATCTTAAAAATAATAACATTACTAAAAGTAATAATAATAATAGTAAAAATAATAATAATTTTAAATTCTAAATCTAAGCCTCGTTTGTTTTCATAGATGAAATGGGTTGAGATTAAAGTTAAAAGTTGAATAAAATACTATAAGAATATATATTTTTAATATTATTTTTGTTTTAGAATTTGAAAAAGTTGAATTGTTTATTTTATTTTATGTGGGAATTCGAGAAAATTGTAATAATTAGATGAGATGAGTTGAAATGAGTTGTGAAAACAAACGAGGCCTTAGTTTAGGACCGTATGTTACAAGCCATTGCGCTTTAGGCTTTCTTGGCATTACGCACTGGAGAAAGATTGCGTCACACAAAGCTCAGAGTTTAAGGTCTGAAATTCCAGCAAAGGATATTCTCTATTGAATAGTAAATGTCACATCCGTATAGATTATAGTGATGTAAGGAGAACCCAAGTAACATCTGAACTTATACTCCAAAAGGAGTAGTCAGTGTTTTTTTTTTTATAGCTAATTAAGAAATTTTATTCATAGAAGTAAGCAAAGCTCAACTACACATGGAGTATACATGAGAACAACCTAATTAGAGTTTACAATCGAAATGAGAAAATCATGGACATCTAGCCCATTACAAACAATGGCCCCCGCCCATAACAATGTTTTAAAACAGAAAAATTTAAGCTCATCCATTGTTCTCTCTCGATCTTCGAAGCTTCTATCATTTTTTCCCGCCAAATACACCACACATACACATATGAACCATTCTCCAGATTGTTGCCACTTGTGAGTTGCCTCGGAGGCCTCTCCAGCTTGCAAGGAAATCCACTAGTCTAAGAGGCATGACACATAACAATCCAATTCTCGCGAAAAAATCATCCCACATGGTCCTGGCCATCTCGCAATGTAAAAGCGAATGATCTACTGATTCACCATTCCTTTTACACATGCAACACTAGTCCAACACCATTACTCGGTGTTTCCTTAAATTATATGTGGTGAGGATCTTCTCTAAAGATGTTGTCCATACGAAAAAAGCTGCTTTTAAAGGAGCTTTCGTCTACCTTATACTCTTCCATGGGAGCATGGTCATTCCAGGTCGTTAGAACTTGGTAAAATGATCCGACGGTGAGTTTAGCTTTCTTGGAAGGGCTCCAGCTCATCTTATCTATGGCACCCTCTGTCATGCTTACGGAATACAATGCCACATAGAACTTTGTGATAGTGTCCAACTCCCAATCTTGGGCTGCCCTAATAAATCTACATTCGTTTGATGGGAGCCACTAGAAAAGACCCAAGAGATCAACTATTGCTGCATCATTTTTTTTGTGCGAGCTCAAAAATGGCAGGAAATGTGTCTTGGAGGTTTTGTTCACTCGACCATTTATCAAAACAAAACCTAACACGAGAGTCGTCGCCCACCACACTAAGGTCATGTCTTCGAAAGATCTCCCAATGTCTCCTAATGTCTTTTCACAAACCCACCCTATATGGGCCACGTAACTCATTCGAGCACCATCCTTTCCAAGCCTCCCCAAACTGTGAATCTATAACAGACTTCCATAGCACTCCCCCCCCTCCCTCTTTCGTGCTAGTCCACAACCATATACTTAATAGGGTTTGGTTGAATTTCATAAGTTATGGATCCCCAATCCACCGCCAAAAATTCGAGTACATACAATTGACCAATTAACCAAATGAATTGAACTCTTCCCCCAATCCACTCCACAAGAAGTCCCGTTGTAGCTTCTCAATATGGTTGGCAATCCTTGTGGGGAGCGAAAGGACGACAAAAAATAGGTGGATAGGTTAGGAAGAGTTCTTTTAATCAAAGTGAGCCTACCACCTTTAGACATATAAACCTCTTCCAAGAAGTCAATTTGCGCTCCACCTTTTCAACCACACCATTGCAAATCGTCTTTGATTTAAAGGTAGCATCCAAAGGTAAGCCAAGATACTTTAGGGGTAGAGATGATACCTTACATCACAAGAGAGAGGCTAAATGCTCTGCTCCAAGGACAGCCCCCACCAGCACCAATTTAGACTTTGAGAGATTAACTCTTAAACCCGAGACAACTTCAAAACTAAGAAGTAGAGCCCTCTAAAATTGGATATGCCCGAGATTTGATCCACAAAAGATGAGAGTATCGTTAGCAAAAAGCAAGTGAGAAATATCAATGGAGCCAATCACCATTCCCCACCGAAAAATCATAGTGAAAATCACCTTCCAAAAGGCCCACAATCATCTTATTGAGAGTTTCCATGACAAATAAAAAAAGTAAAGGAGAGAGTTGTCTCAAACCACGGGAGGAGTCGAAGAAACCCACCGGTGAGCCATTCACCAAGATAGAGCATCAAACTGTAGAGATGCAAAATTCTACTCATTTTTGCCATTTCTTCCCAAAGCCACATTTTGCAAGTAAATAAAGGAGAAACTTCCAGTTGATGTGATCATAGGCTTTCTTCATGTCTAATTTGCAAAGTAACTTGGGTTGTCTAAATTTGGGTTGTCCATCCAAAACTTCATTTGCAATTAAGACCAGATCTAGGATTTGTCTACCTTTGACAAATGCGTTTTGTGGCTTCAAAATTAAATTTTCCATCACCGTATTCAATCAATGTTATAATTATTAAGGAGCCAATATGAGACTTGACTCCTATATAAATAGATAACTGGTACCAAATGGTAATAGGACTTGGACTTTTTGGGCTTTGAATGCCATCCCATACCAGTTAACTAGTAAAATCCATAGTACACCCAAAATAAAGCCTAATGGATCAAGAGCAAAGCCTATATCAGAAATGACAAGTTTACAAAAGCACCCCTAATTCCTAAAAGAAAACGTAACTAAAATAGAAGAAACAAGCCTTTTGCTTCCTGTATCACATCATCATTAATGGCTTTTTTTGTTTGGAGAAATAAGATCGTTCTATTTCAGATTTTTATATTTTTAACCTTCGATTATTACTTGAACCTGAATTTGTAGTCACAAATGCTGTAGGATTTAGTTTTCTGCCAGAAAAGGGGGAAAAATGTGTTTCTATTCTCTCAACTTGATCATGGCATGTAGTATTTTGGAAATGGAAGTGGAAACCGAAGCATTTGCATTTGAATAACATAATGTCCAAAAGCCGAGCATCCTATGGAAGTTTCTAGGTATAGTCTTGTTTTAGGTTGAACAAGGGAACTCTATTTTCTTACGTGCTTTAATTCGGTCTGCGTCTAGTTCTTTTCTTTTGAAATGTGGCAAATACTTCTCAATTTGGTTTAATCCTTGGATTGAAATGGTCTTATGTTGGTAGAGCAATATTTTTGTTTTATTTTGTTCTTTTTATTTTCTTTTCTTTTTTCACATTTTGGTTTTGCAGATTGAGCCAATTCCAAGTGGAAATCTGCCTCCTGGTTTTGATCCAAGTACTTGCCGCAGTGTGTGAGTGTTTGTCTAGACAATTTTCTGTTTATCTTTGTTTTTTTTTTTGGTTTGATTTCGTGCTTGTTTCTTAAAGCTCGATTAACCTCCACACTTGTGAGCCTGTTCACGCCACATTCATATTCCTTAACCAGAAACTACTCTCCTTTGAGTCTCTTGAGCTATACGAAGGGCTATCATTTTTATTTATTTGTCACCTTTTTAAAACTATGCCACTAAAGTCATTCAGGATGGTATTAAGTATTATGATATTACTGATTAGGTGTGGGTTATAGCTTGTTTTGAGAAATGAGANCCCCCCCCCCCCCCCCCAAACATCATCTACAGCTCTTGATCTCTTTACTGTTATTTTTTTGAGAAGTAAAGATAATCTTTTTACTATTGAACCACAGATACGTGGGAAACATCCATACACAAGTAACAGAACCACTTCTCCAAGAAGTTTTTGCAAGTACTGGTCCCGTGGAAAACTGCAAGCTTATTAGAAAGGAGAAGGTAGCGTTTCACTTATCTTAGATGGTTGTCCTTTCCTTTTTGGGTATTTGAATTGGTTTATACTCCATTCCCGAGTTCTTCAAACTTAATTCAACTGACAACTTAACAAAATTTTGTTGTTTTCTCTGCTTTTGCAGTCATCATATGGTTTTATTCACTACTTTGATCGCAGATCAGCTGCTCTTGCTATATTGCATCTGAATGGGAGGCATCTGTAAGTGAAATGCTCAATATTTTTTTGATCTGTCTTTTGGTTTTCTTACATCTTTTTACGTGATATTCAGGTTTGGGCAGCCTATCAAAGTTAATTGGGCATATGCTAGTGGTCAGAGGGAGGATACATCAGGTTGATGCTTTTTTCACACTTGCACTTTTATACTTGCAATCAGATTGCATTTATAAGCACGGGCTCTCTATTTTACTTTTAGTAACGCTGTGCAGGTCACTACAACATATTTGTGGGTGATCTCAGCCCTGAGGTTACAGATGCTACATTATTTGCCTGCTTCTCTGTTTATCCTAGTTGTTCGTAAGCTTCAGATCTCTGATTCCTCCTTGATTCTTCTTCTTTTCCTTTTGGGTAGACTTAAGATGCTTGAAGAAACTTTTTAGAACTTCCGGGAATACAAAGTTCATTAGTAAACAACCTTATTCATGATGTGTGATGCTTGCAATAATTCTTCATGCCTTACTGGGTGCACTTAATCTAATAGTTGCCGGTTTCAGAGATGCAAGGGTTATGTGGGATCAGAAGACTGGGCGGTCAAGAGGATTTGGGTTTGTTTCTTTCCGGAGCCAACAGGTGATGATTTTGTTAGTGTCTGCTTGTATTTTGTATTTCTTTTCTGTTGTGATGTGTTTATTACCATAGTTTTGACATTTTCCCTGTCTACTCAGGAGGCACAAAGTGCAATAAATGACTTAACGGGTAAGGATTATCTTCTTATATTTTATATTTTCTTTGTTCTGCTGTAATGAAGCTGCAATTATTAGCTTTAAGATAGCTTTATTTTGGGTGATACCCTGAGGTAAAACTGTGGATTTAGCTCATTTTCTTGAATCCATTTAATTTTTTTTATAAGTAAACAATTTATTAAATAATGATAGGCATAGCCTAAGTACACAAGAATTGAATCCATTTAGTACAGCTGAGACTCTCAAATTTAGTGCAAAAAAAAAGGGATTAAATTTAGAAAATCAAATTAAGAAAATAAAGCATTATTAGTACTAATATTATACTCTCTAGAGTTATTTCTTTTTTTGACTAGTAAAAAAAATGATCAAAATGTTTACACATGGAAGGGTTACTTCTTTCATGTATCCATGTCGTGTACGTATAAAAAAAAGAGTTTTGCTACACAACCTCCACCACACACCACACTCCACATTTTTTTTAAATTTTTAAATTTTTTAATATTAAAATTTTTTTTTGAGTTTATTTTTTTAAAACTATTTCAAATTTTTTATTCATTATTCATATAATAAATATTTGATAAATTTTTTTATAAAAAAAAAATGTGGTGTGTGGAGGTTGTGTGAATAGTAGGAGGTTGTGGAGATTTTTTGAAAAAGAAAAAGTCCCTGCCCTGTGCATATTGTTTCTGTTCTAGACATATACCTTGTATATGTCTTGTATCTATTCTGTGTAACCATAATGTGAAGTGCGGGATTAATTTTTCAGGGAAGTGGCTTGGCAGTAGACAGATACGCTGCAACTGGGCCACAAAAGGTGCTGGTTCCAATGAAGACAAGCAGAGCTCGGATGCCAAAAGTGTGGTAGAACTAACAAATGGTTCATCAGGTGAGTCCAGTTGGGTGTGGATCACCATTATACTGTTACCAGTCCAGTTTCTTTATAGTTATGCTCTTTCCGGAGGACTGGATGGTGGGAGCGCAGATTTTGGCGTACCTACGTTAAAATTTTTGTCAATTCTCTCCCGACTTCATGACCATCTGTTGTTGTGCTAAGCCTATGAAAATCATTTGCTTTGTATCTTCATTGTGCAGAAGATGGCAAAGAGACGGCAAATAATGACGCTCCAGAGAATAACCCTCAATATACCACTGTTTATGTGGGCAATATTTCTTCAGAGGCAAGAATCAAGATACCATCCCTTGTATATCAGCTCGTTGTTTTGTTCATTTACATGTGCACACACACGGCATGCTCACAGATACAAATTAGTATTTGTTCTGCTGTGGTTGTGAAAGTTCTATATACTTACTGTGGGTTACAGCAATGAGGTGAATTTCTGCACTTTATGCCTTCCAGCTTCTCAGACGGACTCCATAAATTTTCTGAGAATAGGGAGGGGGAAATATAGGATTTTCTTCTTATGAGTTCTGTATGTTCCTTGGAATTATCTGTATCCTTTTGGATATGTAGGTTTTAGTTTTTTAGGCTTTTAAAAATCCGTCTCCAAGTAATTATATTTTTTTCCTGATTGCAGGTCACTCAGCTTGATCTCCATCGCCACTTCCATGCTCTTGGTGCTGGAGTTATTGAGGAGGTCCGGGTGCAGCGAGATAAAGGCTTTGGTTTTGTGAGATACAGTACTCATGCTGAGGCAGCCCTGGCTATTCAGATGGGAAATACTCAGTCATATCTTTGTGGCAAACAAATTAAGGTGTGTTTTCCTGCTTTCTAGTGAGGCTATATTGGTGCCACAGAAGGATATAGATTATACTTGGCCTTGCTTGCGGTGGTACAATACTCATGCCAAGGCATCCCTGGCTCTGGTAAAGATGTCTTTGCTAGACAACTTGGGTCATTGTTGTATGATTTATGAATGAAAGGACATGCTTATGCTAGATTTATTAGGTGGGGTTCAGACTTCTTTTTCTTCTCTTTCACCTACTCTCTCATAAGTTTTATGTGGCCAGGCTTCACTTCAGATTCAGTAACCTTTTATTTTTTATCAATTGCTGTTGGTATTGGTATCTCAATATTTGGTAATGCAAAATGCTGTTTTTAGTGTTTTGATGTACGCCACATAACACACCGTCTTTTCAATGATCAATAAATCAGTAAAATACTCCCATGAAAAATTAAAATCTATGGTAACTGTAATATTTTTGGTGCTAATATTTGTATTAATTCTTCATAATAGTAGAATTTTTGAGATTTTCACATATATGTTTTGTCTTTGCGTTACAATTTCTCGATGAACTAAAATATCACTTGGCAGATGATTTGGGAATCTTTAATAGAATTGTTCTTTATATATATATATAAATATTCTCTCCCTCTGATTAATTGGGGATTGGGTATATTGACCCTTAAATCGGTTTCTCCTTGTTTGTAGTGCTCTTGGGGTAGCAAGCCGACACCAGCAGGAACAACTTCAAACCCACTCCCCCCACCTGCAGCTGCACCTTTACCTGGCCTTTCTGCCACTGATATTTTGGCTTATGAGCGGCAACTAGCCATGAGCAAAATGGGTGGAGTTCATGCTCTTATGCACCCTCAGGGGCAGCACCCTCTTAAGCAGGCAGCGATGGGCATGGGTGCTGCTGGAGCAAGCCAGGCTATATATGATGGTGGGTTCCAGAATGTTGCTGCTGCCCAGCAGCTCATGTACTACCAGTAGTATACGCAATGAGAGTTTGGTTATATGGTGAAACCCTTACATCCTGCTTTCTGCAGAATTTATTTCAGTTTGTAATCCTCTAGGAAGCTTTATATTATCTTCTTCTTTTTCCCCCTTTCTCCAACGGTGAGGTTGTTGTTACCCTATATCATTTCATATGCTTGCTTTCTGTTTGGATATATGTATCATGATGTATGCTTTGTGTTTTCTACTTTGTAGTGATGATGAGTGATTAATGATATTATTAGAGGGAATACAAACCATAGTCTCTCTTTAAGGCTTTTCAGAGTAACTTGAATCTACCCATGCATCGTTTGTTTGTCTCATTTTGGTTTACTCTATAAGGTGGATCCGAAGGGCCCCTCTCTTGTAGAGGTTCCCGACATTTAAAAAAAAAAAAAAAAAATTACGTTTCCGAGCTCTTGGATATGTACTAGTGCAAAACCTGATGCTACAACCCCAGTCGCTCGATGACACTAAAAATAATTCCGGAAGGTATTCTACATCAACTGATCTGCGAGGCAATGTTGTTGACCAGCTGTCTGCAAACTCGATTAATACTACTACAATCTTAGTGCGTGATTACTAAAGAAAAACTAGTTGGTTCTGCGGGACACATCAGTCTGTTTCCAACCTTGCAATATATTTGTCATAAAATTTTGCTGCTCGTTCAAGATCTCCAAGCTCAGTGTAGCAATCGGCAATCGCTCCATAAGCTTCTGTGTTTCCCGAGTCCTCCCCTTCTCTCTCAGAGATTGCCAAAACGGTGGAATGGTATTTGATGGCTTCCTCGTACTTGCCTTGCCTTTGCAGTGAGGCTCCTGAAAGATCATCTTAAAATCAGAACTTGAGATGAATGGCTACCATGATAAAATCACAACTATATGACCCAAGAAATTATGTTTTTTAAGCAAAACAAATAAACGAAAAGAAGGTTTAAAACAAAATAATAATAATAAAACCAAGATCCCTTGACCATGCCTTCGGTGGTTTGGTTTGTTGATTTTGTATCATAAAAGTAATCCTAAGAGGCCAATTGCAGGATAGAGAATGCAAACAAACCTAAACCCCTAGCAGCCTTCTTCTCCTCGATAGGATCATTTAAATTCTGAGCAAGCTCAAGAGCTGTTTTAAACTCCATCAAGGCCCTTTCCAGTTCTTGATTCCTCAAAAAATTCTTTCCAGCCTTCAGTTGAGAAATCAACTCATGCTTCTTTGGATCAACTATCAGTTCATTCTCTGATATTCTTCCACCAACAGGAGCATAACTTAAGCTAGGCGCATAGGACTCAATTTTAGCTTGCCTTCTTAGAGCTGCATTGATCTGGCGCAGTTGTTCATTCAGCCGCTTCAATTCCCCTCTCCTTTGCCGAGCAACCCACCCTATCATACAAGCACTCTGCAATTAGGGGAAGAATGTGTATAACATAGCTGTAGATCTACACTTCAAATTCATAATATATATACATACATACACATGCCCCCCCTGCGCGCGTGGGGGGTTGTATCAGGAAGGGTAGCATGGGGCTCCTTTCCATTAATTCACATAGCTAATGCCAATTATAATCCTTGCAATGAGGCGAGAAATGAAAATACTTCCAGGTGATATTTCCAATATTCCATTCCAAACTGAAAAATACTACTTTATGAAAAGAGAACGAAATCATCCTATATTCTGAAGCTTGGATGTCCTAATCAGCTGAGTCTCATTGTCTACAAAGTGATCCTTCCTCTAAAAGTGAAGAGAGACCAAGGAAGTGAAGATATATCGCTAGAGGTGGCAGAGACATTAACAATTCATGCATGCTGGGAATTGAGTAGGCAACTTCCATGCTTCAATATTAAACTTCTACGTGGGCTGCCTGGGTAAAAAGCCTTGCCTTTGGATCGTTCTATATGAGGCATTTTCTTACACTTTTTCGTCAAGATAATAAAAGAATGAACTTTGCAGTAAACAAATGAAATTGTTTTTTAAAGGACAAACAATTCTACCCAAAAATTAGAGAAAAAACCAGAGACATATTCTGAATACATTCTCCAAAGAAATCATAACCAAAAAATCTAGAGAAGGCCACGAAGCCAATGGTACCTTACCTCCAACAGTGGCTCCTATAAGGGCCACAGACAGCAGTAATGGCATGTTCATATTGAAAACAGAGTTATCAGCCTCGCATGTTTCTGCCAGAGCTTTAAGAGGTGTAGTAAACATCAAGGCATTACCAACAATAAATGCCATCGTTGGGGTTCTTAACTGCATGTTCCCCTGTCAAACCAATAATTATTGATCAGATGGAAGAATTGACCACAGTACACGCTGTCAAGGAGGAAAATGAAGAGGTGCAAAGAATGGAACCTATAACACATACATGGTAATTTGGAGCTTGTGTATATCCCTAGAAAAATTTACACTGACTTAACTTATTTGTTTTTATAGTGATATATTGTTCATTCTTTACGTCAGTCAAATGAAATCCAAACCATGAAAATTTTATTTAGTGAGTTGTCTGTTGAACTTTTTTTTTTTTAATGTCAGGGAACCTCTCTAAGGCAGGACCCTTCGGACCCACCACAGCAGAGTAAATCCTAGTTCCGTGCACCACACCCTCGGAAGTTTCCCTATACGGAACTGGTTAAATCGCTGGCTTTTCACCAGGAGGTATGGCCCTAAATGATTGTTTGCATCCATGAGATGTTGAACCTTAGACCTTGACCAAGTCCTTCACCACTTGGGCCAACCCCTTGGGGTTAGTTGTCTGTTGAACTTGATAGGAGGGGCTAAGTTGGAAGGAAGGTAGGTGTTGTACTAAAAAAACAAGAGAGAAAACAAAGAAACAGCCCACAACAAAACTTTGCACAATATCGTTCTCTAAAGCAGTTTTTACACGTATTGACTATGCATTTTATCATTTGGAGTTTTCTTATTCTGGTACTACAGCAGGAAAATGCAACATCTGTCAGAACCACAATTCATAGGAAATACATAGCCACTGATATTGGGGAACTCACCAAAATACAGCAAATCTCAGATGGCCCACTTAAAGTAGCTCTTGAGGACAACACAAACCTCTCCACCTCATATGAAAGAGAAGCCAGCTTCCCTGATTTAGTCAATGAATATATTGGCATGTTAGTCAGAGGATGATTATCTATATTGGAGTCAATTTACAAAACCCTGAAGAGATATCCAGTTTCCATGATGGAGGTTTGATGAAATATTATGTATTGCAAATATATAAATATATCTTACATTTTTGGAAAGTTTTTATTTATTATGCAGAGCCATCATCATAAATCACGCAACGCGTACCATCTTTTTTTTTCAGCTCCTACTATAATCATCCCTCAATGATCTAAAATACCCTGGATTCTGGGAACGTATCTATAAACGTCTAATCAGGAAATAATATTTCGAAAAAATAAAAATTGTTCAAGACCCACCCATATACTTTTTTTAAAGTAAATACTTCAATAATAAAACATTCACTGTTCGTATTTAGCCATATTTTCAACAAAAAGCACGCTTATAGAATTACAAATTGAACACTGGTACCTAAAATTCTTTGCCTTTCCTATTTTGGACAACGAGATAATTCAAATAAAGGCCACTTCATTTTCCTTAGTATTTGTTTCTTCCTCGGCAACGAAACGGAGGTTAAAATATGAACTCTTCAAAATCAAAAGGTTAATTGAGGTATGTTCGAGCCCATTCTTAAGATTTTAGCTTAAAGAGCATTAATTTATTCAAATATCATAAGAGATCATAGTAAGCAAAAAGGTGCAGAATGATTGGACAAGAAATAAGTGATTGTAAACGGGAGGGATAACTAACCGGGAGCAAGTGATTTTCCGGCGAGTGGAACGGGCGGTGGAGACCGGCGAGGTTTCGGGGAAGTGAAGAAGCAGGAACAACGGAGCAAAACCGTCATTGCTTGTTGCTTCGGATTAAACGTTGGGCGGGGGGCAATTCCAGACTACAGTGCCCTTTCTATAGAAGAATGTTTTGAGGAATGTAAAATGACCTTGGATTACCAACAAACAACACTGAATGCCACTGACGTGCTTTAGTTTATAACACATTATACACGTCATAAACGTTGAGATTGGCTGTTCCCTTACGTGAGATAGATCTGATCCGTTCAATTTCTAACAGAATATATTAGATTTTTCATTAAAGAGAACTTAATTTTATAACATATTAATATTTTTAAAAAAATTTGTCCGAGTTTTGGATCAATTTATAATATTTATAAAATTATTTGTTTGATTATTTAAATATTATCAAATATTTATTAGATAATATAAAACTTATTTTATATACCTATTTCTTGCTCTGATCAAACTTTACATTTTGAAAGAGTTATCTTTTCACTATTTTCTTTCTAACTTCGGCTTTAACGATAGACACATAGTGTAAAGGGGATTTCCTCCCTTTCTACATGCCCAAATAATAAGTCCATGAGGGACCTCGAGATAATGGGAGGCACGGGGAGAGTCCAACTTGGCCTAACAATCTTCCTCTAGGAGAAGTCATTGGGCCTTTGCGGAACACTTGGCCCATAAGCAAAACTAACTTGTGAAACAACCCTCACACAAGAAAGATGAGTGATAAAGACAGATGTGACTCACTATCCTGACACATGCCAGTAATGGCTAACACTGAAAAACTTATATAGGTAGGTGGGCGAGAGATACAGAAGACCATTGATCTCTTGACACAAGTATGGAGAGACTCGACAATGATCACTTGCAGGCTAAAGTTTAGTTAGAGAGCCACGCTGCTTCCAGAACTCTATGCCGCATTAATAGTGCTACCCTAGAAGCCACGTTGTATTAAATGATTCTGACTAAAGAACAGTCGAAACAACATGAACCCTATAAGGCAAGGTATAGAGTGTTCCCACCCAAAATTTTCGTATAAAAGCCAACTCTCAGATACCAAAAACTCTATTTGATCTCTTTAAGCTCTCACACAAACTACTAAGGAGATATACTAACTTAAACATCGGAAATTCTCCTGCCTCCACCAAGGCTCTCCCCCCCCCCCCTCTCTCTTTGTTTTCTCAAGTGTGCACGTGTGAAGACCTTAGATCCAAGTTGTTGGAACTTTATCAAAGGTGCACGAAACACAATTTTAGAAAATTATTAGTAAATATATTAGAAAAATAATATAAATACAATCATTTTTATAATCATATTTTAAATTAGAGACATTTTTATAAAATAATTTATATAAATAATATCATTTTTCAAAAATATCCAGAATTTAAAACTAGATTATATAAAAATGTTGTAAAGTAATTGTAGGATTATAATTACACTAACACGATTGTATCAGTCGTGTAACTTACGTTATTGCATTGCTTTGCTATATGGTCGCTATCAGTTATGGCTAACTAATGTTGTTTGTTGCATTGGTGTCCAATTAAATTTGGAAAATGCTACTCAACCCTTTTTAATGTTATCCTTCAAAGTTACCGTCTGAGTATTTAAATTTTTTTTAGTTTAATAATTAATAAAATAACTATCGATGAAGTTATACATTTCTTTTTAATTTTTTCTTAATGGTTAAGGATATTAAAAAAATATTTCAAACAAAATAAAAACGAAAAATTTGCACTTGTGGTACGCCTAGCAGTAAACGCTGGGCGGCCAACTAGCACCACCCATTTAGGTTAAATTTGGGTAATGAGTTTATATGAAATGAGTTGAGATGAAAATAAAAAGTTGAATAAAATATTGTTATAATATTATTTTTTAATATTATTATTGTTTTTGAATTTAAAAAAATTGAAGAATGATTTCATTAATTTGTAATTCTCAATCTTAGATAGATACTGTTAATTATCTAATTTTATATTAATTTTCGATTCTATTTATATTATGACTGTAGATATTCTAATCGGTGTTAAACTTTGGAGTATCCAAATTCGTTTGGAGATATGATTTTATATGAGTTGAATAAAATATTGTTAAAAGAATAATGTTACACAATCTCTCGAGCTTTCACACACCATATGTTTTAAAATTTCTAATATATTTTTTTAAAGTTTATTCTTTTTAAATTAATTCAATTTTTTTATTTATTATTTAAATATTAAATATTTGATAAAAAAATAATAAAAATTAAAAAAAGTATAGCGTGTAGAAATTCTGTAAATAGTAAGAAGTTATGTAGATTTTTTTTTGTTAAAATATTATTTTTATTTTATAATTTAAAAATTTAAATTATTTATTATATTTTATGTAAAAATTTTAAAAAATTATAATAAGATACGATAAAACAGTCGCGAAGTATGGATTTTTGGTCAGAAGAAAAAGAGAGTTCTCTCCCGCGTCTCCCTCTCTCATCTCTAATTTCTGTTGACAGATCCTCAGATCAGATGCATTACAAAGTTACCGAACAAACTACAACGTTCGTTTCCCGTTAGGGTTTTTTGCTTTGCCCCAAAAATTTCCGAACTTTCCCCTCCCTTTTCTCTTTTTTTTCCCCCGCCTTCCCATGAACCAAACACCACCTTGAACCCTCGTTCTCTCAAAACCCTCCGATATGGGTATCTCCTTTAAGGTCTCAAAGACCGGTACGAGGTTCCAACCAAAGCCTCTGCTTCCTCCCGAGGTGAAAGTCGTCGACGACGTGTCCGAGACCTCCAAGGATAGCTCAAGGAAGCTCCAGGTAAAATTTTGTGAAATGATTCGATCGTTTGATTAACTACTAAGTTCGGTTCGCCAGGAAAAAAAATTGAAATTGAGAGAATTCGAAAGTGGAGGAGAGAATAGAACCGGAAACGGAATTCCAGGTCTTTGATTTCATCTTGGTTGTGTGCCAAAAAGCAGAGAGTTTTGGTATATAAAGCAGAGAACAACAGGAATACTAAAACTGAAAATCTAAAGCTTCTCTCTTTGTTATTTTTTTTTTTCAATCAGAAATTGAAATAAATATCTAGACATTTTCTTCTTTCTCAAAGAAAAATGATGATTTTACTTTTTCTTATATTGCAACGAGAAAAACTCTTTTTTTATGATTTGGTTTGAAGCCCTTGAGTTGGAAGGCTGGGGAGTAGGTTTGATGTAATACTAACTAAATTATATTAATTTCCTTGTATGATAGTTTCGATTGTGTTACAGTGTGATCGTATTGAAGGAGCTGAAGATGCTGCAGGGGTGTCTGCACCATCCTGGTCTTCTGAAGGACTTGTTCCTTCTGCAGGTTAGAGGCATCGTTGGTTTAGTTGGCCACATAGTCAAGTTTGGATCCTGATGGTTTTTTTCCCCCTTCTTGCAGAGAATGAAGTTTCCTTCACATTGAACCTATTTGAAGATGGATACTCAATTGGAAAACCCACAGAGGTTTGTTGAAAAGAACATTAGATGGACGATGCAATTGAAGAATAAGTTGAATGGAAAAAGTGACTCCTTGTATCATTATATGTATTGCTTTCTAATACTGTTTGCTTATGAATTTTCAGAATGAAGCTGCTCATCAGGCTACTCTTCAAGACGTTCCAAAGTTGTTATATCCGTATGGTAGAGCGTCCGAAACTCTCTTCTCGGTAAATTTCTACTTGTCCCCCACTCCACCTTTTTTTCAAGTTTTTTTTTTGAAGAGGTGTGTGCGATTTGAATGAAATATCCTCTTTGTGGCTTCTTTGGTTGACGTTTGCATGCACTTTAGGAGTGCAGTGTTTGCCATTTGGGTTGTTTGATTAACACAAGAAAGTTCACTCATAAGAATTTGTGATCTGGATTCACCGGTGCTGGATTTATTTGTGCATACCGTTGGTCTCACGTGATGCAAGTGGGGAAAAGTTTTTTTTTTTAGGATTTCTTAGGAACTACTTTATTTACTCTTTTTATGAATGTGCAATGCGTCAGTCTATTTACACTATGCACTATTACTTGCCTTCGGCATCATAACCACTGTCTATATATCGTTACAACTTTGCCTGTATTTCCTCTAGGCTTTTCTTACTCTAATCTGTTTCTTTCCCTATCTGTGAATCCATTTGGAGGCAATTGAATCTGGCCGATTGCCTGGTGATATTCTAGATGATATACCCTGCAAGTTTGTTGACGGGACACTTGTATGTGAGGTGAGTCATCTAACTATTGGGTTTTACTTTCACCAGACATATTATGAATGGTTTGGCTCATCAGAATAAATGATAAATAGAAAACTTAAATGAATAGTACGAATACTAATATTCGTACGTATATGCCAACAGACGTACATGCATGAATGCATATGTGCAAGAGGCGAGAAATTGCTTAAGCTCACTAACTTTCCTTCCAATGATGTCATGATACTGCCACACAATTCTTTACCGCAATTATGGACAGCAGTATTGTTAGCAAATCCTGTTCATTTTAGGTGGCCATTTGAACCATTTGACCAACAGCAGCCTTCCTCTCTACCATTACTGCACAAGTCATACTAGACTATCTTGCCCCAAAAGAAGGGGAAAAGAAGAAGAAGAAGAAGAAGAAGAAGAAGAAGCCAGTGAACCAAATGAAACACTTCCTATGCTTGCACTGTTTTAACCACCATTATGTTGGTATTGGTATCATTGAGTTTGCCTATCACAAGATGTGTACTGCCTCCACCATTATTTCCATCTGAGAGAGCAACTTTTGTGAACATCTAATGTCTACTGTTTTAGCTATTCATACCATTGACCATCTCTTAGATGTTTAGGTTATGATATGATTATTTACTGCAATTTATATTTAGAATTCTTATAATTGCAGATATGAGATTTTTGTAGGTGCGGGATTATAGGAAGTGTGCTTTTTATCAAGGTTCTGGTGATCCAAAAAATAATGGATACCCTGTTGTTAGTAAAGTATGCCTTAAGATGTCATTGGAGAACGTTGTGAAGGATATTCCATTGATATCGAATAATTCTTGGACTTATGGCGATCTGATGGTAAGCACGATTGGCACCTCATCTCTGGCTACTAAATTTCTATCATATATTGGGTGGATTCTCATGTTTATATTCATTCAAATGCAGGAAGTGGAGTCCCGCATATTGAAAGCATTGCAACCACGACTTCATCTAGATCCTACACCTAAGTTGGATACGCTTTGTAATAACCCAGTTCCCACAAAGGTAATGAATTGTTAGATATGAGTTCATGTCACTGATCTGGAGGATGACTGTATCTTTCTTAACTATCTTGCACTCCATTTGCAGCTTGATTTGGCTCTTTCCAGTGTCCGGAAAAAGAGATTGAGGCAGCCACCTGAAGTTACTGTCACTTCTAGTATCAAGACGCATGGGAAGACAGTTTGCATAGATAGAGTACCAGAAAGCTCTAACTCAAGGTTGGGAGATACAGGAATCATTTCCGGAAATGTGATGCCACAGCAAGTACATGAAAATCTTACTGCACAACATGTTGGCCCAACAAACATGTTAGCCTTAAGACCAAAGAGCTTTGTATCAGATGCCTCAGTTTCTGCACTACCTGTTACTTCCCATCAACCAAGGTATCAAATGGGGGTTGGGACCCCCAGAAGCATGCAGGATCCTGGTTCAGGACCTGCTATTAATGCATCAGGCACTTCTCCTGCTGGGCAGGACATGATGATCTCTTATACTGAAAATTTGAATTCAAGTGTCTCTGTTCTTGGAAAGAGGGAGAGTCAGGATGGGCAAATGTCACCCTTGTCTAGTTTTAACAAGAGAGCAAGACCTTCACCCGTGGGTCTTGACGGAATGCAACAGCAGCAAATAGGACCGCATGGTGATGGACTACACCGTTCGGACATCAATTGGAAGAATACCTTGATACAACAGCAAGCAATGGCAAGGGGAAGTCCATATGCAAATACTGGCATTCAAAAGTTTTCCCAGCAGGTGTTTGAAGGGGCTCTGAACCAGGATGCTGGGACAATGCCTTTCACTGCAGGACAGCAGGGAACACGATATGGTACCAAGGAAGAGCAGTTTGAGATAGATAAAATAGATGGTTCAGATATGTACTGCAGTAAAAATGATATGCAGGTGATGGAAACAGAAACAAGCCATTTGGACCCACAGCAAGCACGGCAGCAAAGATTACCACAGAATGCATTCATGAGATCTAATTTGCCCCAGACATCTTGGAATAATCTTGGCCAGCAAATGGAAAAAGATGCAAGAAAAGACGACCAGCTCCATAAAAGGAAATCAGTTCAAAGTCCTCGGATTTCTACTGGTGCTTTGGCTCAGTCTCAATTATCATCAAAATCGGGGGAGTTTTCTAGTTGTTCAGTGGGACCCCACTTTGGACAAGTTGCAACGGCTGCTGCTCTTGTAGCATCACAAAAGGAGAAAGCAATAAGCACCTCAGTTCCTACTGTTGGTGGGACCCCTTCTTTGACTTCCAGTGCTAATGATTCCATGCAACGTCAACACCAGGCCCAGATTGCTGCAAAGCGGAGATCAAATTCTCTCCCTAAGACCCCAGCAATGAGTGGAATTGGATCTCCAGCTAGTGTTGGTAATATTAGTGTCCCATTAAATGCAAACAGTCCTTCAGTTGGATCACCACCTTTGGCTGATCAAACCATGCTTGAAAGGTTCTCAAAGATAGAAATGGTGACAATGAGGTATTCTGTTTAAGTGCTGCTTTCTTATTTTAATTATAAAAAAAAAGTGTTGGCTTCTTGGTTTGTAGTGTTATCTCTATACTTTCTGGCTGTGCGAACTGTTAATATCGTCTTCATCAAGATGGATGGGAAAAATGTCCTCATCCCATCCTTTGAATATGTTAAAGCTCTTTATTAAACTTGTTTCCTAACCCGCTACAATAGTCCATGAAGGGTTAGACAAGGGATATTTTTGTCAGATCTAAGCCCCTCCACTTTTAATTTTGATTTCAGGCATTATTTTTTCCTTGATGAGACAATTGATAGACAATTATTCACCACCTGCATTTTTTTCTTATTTTTCATTTTTGTTTAAATTCCTTTTTGCTGCACGCTGCATGCTTTATACAATGCAGAAGTTTCAGGATGTATACATTTCCCAAATCATATTAATCTACATTCTATGGCAGTATAGTCAATCCCATCCTGTTATGCATGTTTGATGGATTTCTGTTTCAGGCATCAACTCAACTGCAAAAAGAATAAGGTTGATAATCACCCCATTAGGAAGCCAAACACATATCCCCTTCAACCCCTGTCAACCCATCTCTCTACTGCTTCCAATAATGAAGATCTCAAAGATGATGTGAAGTCGTTATCTAAGTCACTTGAAGGTGGCAGCATGAATATCTGCAAAATAAGAGTCTTAAAATTTATGCAGCCAGAGCGTATACCTCAAGGTTTGTTGTTTTATGAGTGTAAAATATGTAATCCATTGTGATGTTTTGATGATTCTCTCCTTTTACTAAAGTTCCACTTTTGCTTTTGTAGAAAATGCTGTTTCGTATAGGGTAAGAACTAGAATGATCATGTCAGAGAAGCCATATGATGGTACGGTAGCAATGCATTATGGAGAAACAGAAGATGGTGATTTTCTGTCTGCAGAGGACCGTCTTCCTTCATTACCGAATACGGTAAGTTTTGTACAAATTCCAAATTTGCAGTCCAAGAAGGATTCACCTGTTGATTGTTAACACGGGATATTTTCAGTTGGTGATATCAACACAGATGATTCTCTGATATTTGATCCTGTTAAGCCATTTCGTCAGTTGGAACTTGGAAATTTTGAATGTGTTTTCTAATAAATTATATCTACTTATTTTGTGGTTTTCTATTTTTTCTCTTTGCACCTTTAATTCTCCACTTGTCTTCTTTGAGACCCTTTATTTCGTAGCATCCACTTGCTAATAAATGAAGGGTACTTGTTATCGATTTGGATTGAGGCAGGAAAGGTTAGCACAGCATTAGTTTTGTGCTTTTCTGATAGTTTTTTTAATTATGTTTTTTTACTTTTTTTTTTTATATATATTTTATGATTATTATTACTTCTATTTTTTGGTAGTTGAACTATCATTTTTTTATAATTTTGTTGCTCTCATCTATATATATCTAATTCATGTGACAGCACTTTGCGGATTTGCTAGCCTCACAGCTTTGTTCACTGGTACGTTTTCGGAAATGGTCTTAAAGTTTACAGCTTTGTTCACTGGTACCCCGGGGGGAGGGGGGTGGGTTCTCTTTTCTTTTATCTGATCATGATATACTTTGATGCAGATGATACGCGAAGGATACTTTGTGGATGATCAAGTCCAAGCAAAACAAACCCGCACCAGTCTTGCCACAGCCAGTCAATCAAATACTGCTGGCATCCCTCATCATTCGGTACCCGACATTCAGCAATTTCCACAAGCCGCTCCTGGTCAACAATCGAGTGAAGTTGCAAAGATAACTAACAGTGGTAATGCATCTCTAAACTCACCTCAGAATCTGTTACCGAATGCAAGGATGCTGCCTCCTGGAAACACCCAGGCCTTACAGATGTCTCAAGGACTCTTTTCCGGGGTTTCAATGTCCCCGAGGTCGCCACTGATAGACCCACAACCATCACTTCATCATCAGCAGCAGCAGCAGCAGCAACAACAACATCAGCAGCAGCAGCAGCAACAGCAGCAGCAGCAGCAGCAGCAGCAGCAGCAGCAGCAACAGCAGCAGCAGCAGCAACAGCAGCAGCAGCAGCAGCAGCAGCAGCAACAGCAGCAGCAGCAGCAGCAGCAACAACAACACCAACACTCCTTGATTCAACAGCAGCAGCACCAGTTCCAGAGGTCACCAATGATACTCCCAACCAATTCACTTTCACACTTGTCTGCAATCGGGCAGAATTCCAACATACAGTTGGTCAACAAGTCTTCTGCTCTCCCAATTCAGCTGTTACAGCAGCAGCAGCAGCAGCAGCAGCCACAAATGCAAAGGAAGATGATGATGGGACTTGGAGCAGCTGTGGGTATGGGAAACATGGGCAATAACGTGGTTGGTCTTGGAGGCCTTGGCAGTGCCGTGGGCATGGGAGCTGCAAGGGGAATAGGGGGAACTGGAATGTCAGCACCAATGGGGCCTCTCTCCGGTATCAGCAATGTGGGGCAGAACCCAATGAATCTTAGCCAGACTTCAAATATTAGCAATGCAATAAACCAGCAATTGCGATCTGGATTGAATCCTCTCATGGCATCAAAACTTAGAATGGCACAGAACAGAGGAGCAAACATGTTAGGGGGGCCTCAGTCAAGCACAGCTGGGATCTCAGGAGCCAGACAGATACATCCAGGCTCTGCTGGTCTTTCAATGTTTGGTCAGAGTCTAACCCGGGCTAACATGAGTACAATGCAACGGGCAGCAATGGGGCCTATGGGTCCGCCTAAGCTGATGGCAGGAATAAACCTTTATATGAACCCACAGCAGCAGCAGCAACAATTACAGCAGCAACAACAATTTCAACAGCAGCAGCAGCAGCAATATCAGCAGCAGCAGCAGCAGCAACAGCAATTTCAGCAGCAGCAACAACAATTTCAACAGCAGTTGCAGCAACAACAAGATACCACTTCACAGCTACAGGCTGTTGTTTCACCTTCACAAGTGGGCTCACCATCAACCGTGGGAATTCAACAACTAAACCAACAAACCAGCCCTCAGCAAATGAGCCAGCGAACACCAATGAGCCCACAGCAGTTGAGTTCGGGGGCAATCCATGCGATTAGTGCTGGTAATCCAGATGCTTGTCCAGCTAGCCCACAGCTGAGCTCTCAGACCCTTGGTTCGGTTAGTAGTATCACAAATTCTCCTTTGGACCTACAAGGTGTGAATAAGAGCAACTCTGTAAATAATGCATAATGAAGCTTAGAAGGCTCAGGATTTTGCTTCTCGAGCAAGTTATTGCTGTGCGCTGGTTCAAAGCCTTTCCCCCATCACATTTGCGGGGAAGTTCGTTTGTTATTTACTTGGTCTCCATTAAATTGATACCTACAAAGAAATAAATTAGATTTCAAGATACCACATGCTATAGGATCAAGTGTGAAGTGCATAAACTATCTTGTAGGCGGTGCAGTGCAAATGGCCTTTGATTCATGCGATTGCTATTGAAGGATTGTAATCTTCGGAGAGGATGGAAGTCATGGAAACATGGTCTTAGAGAAGGCGGAGTGCCTTAAAAGGAAAAGGATCAATGTAAACCGCATACGATTCGAAAACAACATTTAGACACAATACCTTACTTGTGTAGAGACTGTTATATAATAATTTTAGGAAAGGGCATTTTGATGGACAGTTGATGCCCAGTAATTGAATCCTTGTTAACCGTTAAGCCATTAGAATTCTCTTCATTTAAGTTAAAATGGATAATATTCATTATCATTCATCTATTATAAATATTATCCTGACCTGAGTGACCTTTGGCATCAGAGCCCACTGTCTGTTTCCTTTTTACTTATACTCTCTCTCTCTCTCTTCGAAAAGAAAATCTAGACTGTTCATTTATTCATGGATGGCCAAGATTGATGAACTTTGTAGTATGCGAGAAAATCTAGTGATTCTCAATTCAAATTCAATTAGGTTATTATCCTTTTATTGTTTTTTGTTTTTGGTAATAAGGTAAGTATACAGTTTCACATGCACGTGTTACTGACGTTTTTCTTTTGGGAGAGGGAGGGTATCTCTTCAGAACCACCCACATTGTCCAACGAGGAAACTGGCAAAGAA
>QEOT01009540.1:0-25614 GCA_003123785.1 Pterocarya stenoptera
TGTTTTGAATGATTAACCTACTACATTGGGGCCGTTTATATATGATGTAAAAGTTGGGATTGTTTATATATGATGTAAAATTTGGAGTTGTTTTCAACGATTAACCTGAAAAGTTAGGGCAAAAGTCGGGGTTGTTTACATATATGCAAAAGTTTTGCCTATTTATATATGATGTAAAATCTAGGGCTATTTTGAATTATTAACCTAAAAAGTTAGGGGCAAAAGTTGGGGTTGTGTTAACCATACTCTTTTTTTTGTGTTTTCTTTTAGTTCTTAAATCATGGATTGTGAAGGCGCAAATGCTCCTACGTCCACCTCTGCATCTTGTCTAGAGGGACCACAACTACAACAGATTATTGAGGCTCGCATAATCGAAGAGTCTAGTGAACAATTAGACTCTTCAATGGACACTCTTCCTACCTTCTGTTCTACCTCCTGCCCTCCACCAGACAGTAGAAACCCTAAGAAAATGTCTCTAAGGTATGAGATCACTTCACAAGAGTGTCTAATTGTGATCCCAAAGAACCTGCAACTACCTGTAACCATTGTGGGAGGTTGTGGAAATGCCATCCCAAAAAGCAAGGCACTTCAACCATGAAAGCACACATCCACCTCCGTCCTAAAAATCATAAGAGTAAATTGGACAAAGGTTAACATTTCTTGGTCCCAGAGGCAAGAGTTGAAGGAGGGAAATGGGAGAAGAATCTAGGGATGAAAGTATAATGGGAAAAAAAAATAGGGCTGCCCTTGCTAAGATGGTGATAGTAGATGAGTTACCATTTAGGGTTGTTGAGGGTCAATTGTTTCAGAACTACACTAAATTCCTTGATCCTTAATTTCCTATTCCTTCTCATTTTACAATAATGAGGGATTGTATGAGGCTATTCTTGAGAGAGAATAATAGCTTGAAGAAAATATTTTTGATAACTAAACAAAGAGTATATTTGACCATCAATTAGACTTTTATCCAAAATATTGATTACATGTGTGTCACAGTTCACTTTATTGATAGTAGTTGGAAGTTGCATAAGCGGATCATTTCAATTTCTCAGGTTAGTGATTACAAGGAGGCGACGATTGGTCAGGAGTTGTAGAAGTGTATGATTGATTGGGGCATTAACAAAATTCTTACAATTACTGTGGGTAATGTTACCTCTAATGACTCAGTTATTGATTGGTTGAGAATACGAGAAATAAATAGTGAGGAGTGTGTTGCAGATCACATGTTTATTCACATGAGGTAGACTGCACACATTTTAAACATTATTATTAGTGAAGGTTTAAAATATGTTGATGAATCAATCATAAGGGTCCACAATTTGATCAAGTATGTGAAGCCTTCTCCCTAAAGACTTGCCATTTTCAAGTCTTGTGTTGATGGATCAAAAGTTCCATACTCTAGTTTCTTGTGTCTTGACATGCCTACTATATGGAACTCGACTTATTCTTATGTTCGAAGTGGCTGAGAAGTATAAAGAAGCCTTCCAACTTCTGCTTGATGAGGATCATACTCACGAGTTTATTTGTCTGAGGATGGGCATGGGAAATAGGATTTAGGAGCTCCTAAGTCTGATGATTGAGAGACTATAAGAAACTTTATGAAATTTCTTCATGTCTTTTATAATGTCACATTGCGTATTTTTGGTACACTATATGTCACATTGAATTTGTATGTTCAAGAGCTTATTAATATTCACGCAAACTTAAGTAGTTTTTATGAAAATAGTAATCGACGCTTGAATTCAATGTCTTTTAAAATGAAAACAAAGTATGATAATTATTGGGGAGATCTTCAAAAGATAAATAGGATGTTGTCTATTGCTATATTGTTTTAACCACATTACAAATTGGTTACTCAAGCATATTGGTTCAGTCAAACATTGAGCAATGAGATGGGTGACAGATTTGTAGAACTCTTCAAAAGGGATATGGAGTTTTTATGTGAATAGTATGTTAAGTTTAGTGGTGGGTGCACAAGTGGGTCTAAGTCAACCACGTCTCACATTCGTAATGAGGATAGTATATCCATGGGGAGCTGTACAATTGATCCCCTGGCCTTTTGAGAACTTTCATAAAGAACATAAATCAGCAACCTTAATGAATTGTAAGTCGAAGGTAGAACGGTATTTGTTAGAGGATACTGAGGTTCTTATAGAGAGTTTGACATTTTAATTTAGTGGGGGGTCAACTCTACCAAATATCCAGTTCTTGCTCTAATGGCAAGAGATATCTTGATCATTCCAATTACTACTATAGAATCTAAGTCAGCATTTAGCATAAGAGGTCATGTCTTAGATCTATTTTAAAGTTATTTGACTCCTAGAACTGTAAAGGCTTGTGTGTTCCCAAAATTTGTTGAAATCCACTACTATATGCTCGAGTCAAAGTTATTTGGATACAATTGATGATGCAGACAACTATAAGTTAGACTCATGCAATATATTTAAATATTTTTTTTAGTTTTTGTTATATATCTTGATTTTGTCATTTTGTGATATTAATTTATTCTATTTTAACATCTTAATGTAGAATTAACCACCATTATAACAAGTGTACTACATGCAGATGATTGAGGTTGAGGTGTATTTGTGAAATTGTGTAACTGTTGTTTGCTCAATTTTGTTTCATTATTTTTATAAATTTACATGGATCTATTTTATTTCCTTACTAATCTTGTCATATTTTCTTCAGGTACAACTTGGAATGGCACTTGGAATTTGGTTTATTTGTAGTTGTTGGGAACATTTAATTTGATTGGCTAAAAAAACTTGTCTTGTTGTTGTTGAGTTTCTTTTATTATTAGAATAAGAACTTAAAAAATGTTTATTGTTGTAGTTGGAAGGAAATAACATTATGATGGATGATGGATGTGGATTATTTGGATAATGGGTTCGTTGGATCATTTGGGAGGTTGGTTATGTTTCAGCCCAATTTGGAATGGGCGGAAGTCCCCGATATTTACATTTATTTGTTATTGGAATGAGAACAATTTTAGTTTTGGCTTGTATTAATTTTTTAGTGAATGATTTAGGTTTTTTTTATGTTTTCATTTTGGCTTGTGAGCTGCATTAAATCAGCAGTGATTAGTTGTAGTCTTTATAATGTTTTGTTTTGTACCATTTTCTGGTAGATCCTAGCATTCTTTATCTGTTCATACTTTAGTATTTTTGTAGATACTTGGTTGAAAACAACATCAATTTTGAAATCCATTTTGGAGCCTGAGATTATGTTGGAGTAGATGCTTAAGGGTGTGTGACTAATTCCTGTCACTTGGCTGGTTTCTAACTTACCATTAAGACCATTCTGTTTGTAGACTTGTAATGGTCACTAATTGATATATGCACTAATTTTCTATACATGAACAATGAGACTTTCTTTTTATTTTTTCCTAATTTTTCGAAGCATGTTACTTGTTTTTATTTAGTTGTAGTTTTGGTTATTTTTTTTTAGCTTGTAGCGAATTATTTAGTTTTTTAATTTTGGCTTTGTTTTTAATAAAATTGAAGTAAATAGCAATAAATGATTTAGTTTTAAATTGAAATTTTTGAAATTCTTTTGAAAACACAATTTTTTTTTTTAAATTGGTCAAAGATTAAGCTAAAAAAAAGCACAAATTCAACTTTGCTCCAATAAGTTAGAGTCGGAGTTGGATTGGAGCATGCACATTTCGGAGTCACCTGAAAAAGTTAAGAGTCAAAGTCGAAGGTATGCCCGACTCTGACTTGGTTGGTGCTTAGCCCTAGTTTACATGGCTTTCTTTTTCACCAAATTGGAAAATCTTTTGTGTTTTGGGGTACATGAGAGATTAGTCATGTTCAGCTAGTCTATTTAGTCCCACATTACATAGGAATTGTTTTGTATATCATTATGTTAGGCTCTATATAAATAAGGTCGCTTTGTAAACCTTCAATTGTGTGATCCAATATAGCCTTTTTGACTCTCACATGGTATTATGGCTGTGGTTTGTTTCACCTACACAAGAAAAAAAATTATCTTCAGCTTCTTTTTGAAGCATCTCATATCCAATATCCATTCTAGTGTCACCAATATTTTTGGTGAATTCTAAGCTTCTTCCAGTTTTGTTCCACTTGAGTTAGATCTCTCCCATCACATTATTGTGATTTTTATTGTTGTCATGCTAGTTGCCTTGCATAAACCTCACTCCTACTGTTAGGCTTCCACAAACACTCTTTGGTAGGCTAGAAACAAAGAATTTGATACTTTTTCCAAGAACCATACTTGGGACATGGTTGAATTGCCTCTTGGAAAGTCTATTGTGAGATCCTACTGGGTCTTTAAAATTAAGACTCATTTTAGTGACACTATTGATACATACAAGGTTCTACTTGTGGCCAGATAATTTGCTTAGGGGGACAGTTTAGATTATGAAGAGATATTTGCTTGTGTTGCTTATCTCTAATCTGTCGTTGCTCTTTGGCTTTTGCTACCTTTTGTCCTTAGTCTCTTTTTCACATCGATGTCAAAAATGTATTTCTTAATAGAAGTTTGAGCAAATAAGTCTACATGCAGTCACCTCCTGAATTTTATCATCCTTAAAATAAGGTTTTACGTATTTAAGACACTCTATATGTACTCAAGCAAGCTTCCACGACTTGGTTCGCAAAATTTAGTATCACTGTCTTGAGTCTTGGCTATTCCATGAACTTTTTATGACTTTGCCTTGTTTATTTGTAGCATACAATTAAAGGCACAATTATTTTTTTGTTATATGTAGATGACATGATTATTAGTAGATATGATCTTATTGATACTCAAAAGCTAAAATAAGACTTTAGTTAGCACTTTGAGATGAACGACCATTGACCTCTCAGTTATTTTGTTTAGGAGTGCTACCCGCTCTCTCCGAACGGGGGTGCCCCTATCTCACCCCGCGCCCTAGCACGGCCAGAGGGGATAGTTTTGGACACCGAACCCCGGCATCGCCTCGTGGGTAGGTGCCTCCGTCCAAATGTTGGGGTAAATTGGCCCCCACTGCCATCCACCACACCCCGCCCACCCAGAACAACAAAAAATCATAACAAAAAATTCACAAAATCACATATCCATTAACAACAAATCCACAATCGGAAAACAAGAAAAAAAAAATCCAAATCAACAACAACAAATAAAGGCTGTATAGAAATCGACGGAATTGGCCATTGCTGACATGGACCGGCTGAAATAGGCAGAGAACCGATTGGCTGGCAGTATAAAATTAAGGAAATTGACACTGGTCGGTTTGGTCTCGGTATGAACCAAACTTAAACCGTCGAACTGGCATATATATATGTTACATATATATAAAACAACGTCATTTCACTTAAGTAAATGAAACAATGTCGTTTTCGTTATGAGTTTTATAAAAACAATTAGGTGAAACAGAGCCGTTTCCTAATTTTAATAAACCCCCTTCTTCTTCTTCCTCTGTCTTCTTCTTCCCTCTACAACTTCCCATTAGCAGCATAGCCCGCCACTTGCCTCCTCCTTCACAGCAATGCTAATGACAGATCGATGAATTGCATCAAGGAGGTAATGGGAGAGAGAGAGAGAGAGAGGGTTAGGTTTTAAACAAATCCTAACCATGAAACGCGTCGTTTTATTTTAAAAAATAAAACTTAAGATGAAACGATGCTGTTTTATTCAATAAAATTATTTTTTAATATATATATGTATGGGCCTGGGCCTGGGCCTGGGCCCAAGCCGATGATGCACACCCAAACTTATACAAGGTTTCCAGATCTAAATTTTATGTTGATTGCACTGAACTAACTTAAAAAGATGAATATGCGCAAATATGACAAAAAAAGCTTAATCTTCCTTGGATTGGGGTAATATTAGTTATTTTTTCCCCAAATCTTCTATTTAAGTTCACTTTTGTCTTCTTAGAAAATATTTTATTTCATGTTTTAAAATTGATTATAATTTCAATATCGTCCAAAGTTTTGGTAGGATTCTTGTTTACTTGCATAATTAATTTTCATGCAATTATATGGATTTTTCCTTTTTAAAAAAATATTCATAATTTCAAATTTTGCAGCTATTTAGCTCGACTTGTGGGATTTATTTATTAATTTCAAATTTTATCATTAGTGGATATATTTCAAAGTTTTTTCTCTGTTTCAGTGTTTTGCATCTTTTCTCAATCTCAATCCCTAATTTTTGTTGAGTAACAAGCCATTAGGATAATTATCTTTACTCTGTCTGGTGTCAATTTGCATCAGAGCTTTAGCTTTTTCCTAGGGTGATTTATCATCAGCTTTCATGATTGATGGTATAAATTGTGGTTAGAGTGGGCAAGTTCCGACTGAGGAAACCCATTACCATGATCATAACTTGCATGACTGGTTGCATATTTGTAGAAGCAGATAGCGAAATTAACCCAACATCTAAAGGCACAAAACTTGGAGGGTCAAATGTATGATCATGATTTTGACTCCAGTTTTGAAATCCCATATCACAATCGTGCTCTATTTCAATAGTACAATGTTTGGGAGGAACAACACAAAGACTGGGGACATTATTTCATAGAGTGGAACTTTACACCTTTCTACGATACTTGTCTCCATGAAGATGATCTAGTAGAGGAGATAACTATTTTTATTGAGAACATATAATATTTTGAAAAAGAAAATGGTAATGAAGTTTTAAAGTTTGAAGATGAAACAACTTTTGACATGATTAATTACGCTTGGACTTGAGGATTTTTTTTTTTCAAATTCTTCTATACAAAATATTGTTTTTGGATTTGAGATGTGGGAAAGAAACTTGATTTTGAAGTGTGAGATGCTCAGTATTATTATATTTTGAGCTAGTCAAATCAATTTTAATTTTGCAATGATCTTGGGACGAGACTACAAAAGAATAGAAATATAAGTTTAGTTTGACATCTAAAAGACCAAGGCAAAAAAATTTGAAACTCGAGGACGAATTCTCTCCAACTTGATGAGAATGATGCACACCCAAATTGTTACATAGTACAAATGTCTAGATTTTGTGTTGATTGCACTGAACTATCTTAAGAATGTGAATCTGTGCAAGTATGACAAGAAAAACTTAATCTTCCTTGGATTGGGGCATTATTAATTATTTTTTCCAAATCTCTATTTACGCTCACTTTTGTCTTCTTAGGAAATATTTCGTTTCAAGTTTTAGAAGTGATTATGATTTCGATTTTGCCTAAATTTCTGGCAACATTCTTGTTTACTTATGTAATTAATTTTCATGCAATAAGATGAATTTTCCCTTTTTGAAAATTTTTTCATAATTTTAAATTTTGCAACTATTTAGCCTTGCTTGTGGGGTTCATTTATTAATTTTGAATTTTATCATTAGTGAATATATTTCACAGTTTCTTCTTTGTTTTAGTTTTGCATCTTTCCTGAATTTCAATCTCTAGTTTTTATTGATTAACTAACCATTAGGATAATCATCATTAATTTGTTTGGAGTCACCTAGGCCCCCGCTCCCATCTTAGACGGGGTTTCTTGGCTTTGAGAGTTATTCTTCCTTTAATGGTTACTATTTGGCTCGAGCTAAATACATTTATGATCTGCTCTCATGTGCGAACATAACAAATTGAAAGGTCACTAACATAGCAACTGAACCCAATGCTCATCTCAATTATGATGAGGGTGAACTTCTTTGTGATCCCTTTGTATCAACATTAGCCATTTGGTTGGTTATCTTGTCTATCTTACTGTTACTCAGCCCAATATCTCAAGTGTTGTCCATCAACTGAGTCAGTTTATGGTTGCTCATCGCTCCTCATTTCGTTGTAGTGCTTCACATTATTTGTTACTTGGAGGAGACATTATTTCGTAGTCTACAACATCCGAGCTTCTTTGGTTGCAGTGACTACTACATAAACGAGTCTCTTTCTCCTATGCAACTCTTGTAAATTGTGATAACATAGAGCTATATTTAAATTGCTCATGATGATGTATTTCATGAACAAACAAAACATATCGAAATTAATTGTCATTTTGTCTCTCGTCATATTGTTCAAAGCTCACAACAACTTCATTTCATTACTTCTCGTGCGTGATTAGCTCCTATTGCTTAGGAGTTGTTTTGTAGATTAGTATAGAGGGGCTCCATATAAATATGGTCCCCTCGGTACAGCTTTCATTGGGTCATTCAATATAGCATTTTTCCATTTTTCGCATGAGTTTTTTACATTTTTACCCTCTTCTTATCAAAGTTTGACATCAATGAAACTAATATAAATTATATTGTATGCTATATATTTTTGAAGAGTTAAGGTGGATCTCACCTAAAAGCTATGCTTAAATTATAAATGTGGAATATTTTTATAGGAAAATATAAAAATATAGAGCTTTTTATTAATTATAGAGCTTGTTTTTTTAAAATTTTATGTTGTTCTCGTACACCTTGCTCCCTTTTATCAATGAAAGAAAAAATCTGTACCAAAAAAAAAAAAAATATTTATAAACTTATTACGCACAAATAGGAGCATGCTACGTTACTTTATTTTTGACACATTTATTTGTAATTTTTTAATTATAATTATTATTATTATTGTTGTTGTTTCAGTAATTTAATTATTTTGTAGTACATATATTATATCCTACCGGCGAGTAACAGACTCCCAATGAAATACTTTGTTTAAAAAGAAGGAAAATGACTAAAATTTCGGTGGATTGCGCCAGAGCAAGGTCCCTACAAAGTAGATTCGTTAAAATGAGGCCGTGTGTAATTTTCCATACCATCGATTTCTGTGAGCTCTCTCTCCCTCTCTGTGTGTGTCTCTCTCTCCCTCTCCCTTTGTAGCACACACGGCGGGAAACCGATATTTTGGCGAAAACCCTCCCTCCAATTCCCAAAACCCGATCCTCTCATCTTCCTCTTTTAAATCCCTAATCCAATCTCCTTTCACAAATTTCGAAACCCCACTCACTTCCACTCCGAGAAGACGTGAGAAAGTTTCGTCTCCTATCCCCCATTGCCATAACTTTCAGTTCGAGACCGAGTGCGAGAGAGAGCAAAGGTAAGGCCCACTGCTTTTGCTTCTTCTCTCTCCTCGGTCGCGAAAATTCATGGCATTCGCTTTCAAGCACCAAGATGACGACACCACCGTCGACGTCCACAGCGCCGTCGGCACTCCCGTTCGGTATCTTCCACTTGACCACGTCTACTCCGCCACCTCCCCCTGCTGCGTCAGCGTCAGCGTCAGCGCCAGCGGCTCCTCCAACGTCATGTCCAAGAAAGTGAAAGCCCGTAAGCTCATCGTCAACGATTACGACCACGATCCCGATCCCGATCGCAAACCCTCCTCCCCTTCTATCCATAGACGACCTCCTCTTGTCCACGTTTACTCTCGCCGCCCCAAAACATTCCGCCATTCATCGTTCTACGATTCTGTTATCACCCGCGAAGAGGCAACTTCTGAGTTTGATGGGAAGTTAGGGGGGAGATTGTTGAACAACAAGAAGAAGAAACGGAGATTTGGGAGTAGTGAACTGGTGAAGTTGGGTGTAGACTCCAGCGTTTTACGCAGCCTTGATGGGCCGCGATTGAGGGATTCCCGAAATCGTAATACTACTAATAGTAATAATTCTAGTACTAACTCCCGGAAAAGGAAGCGAGTTTTTTCGGAGAATTGTGAGAACGTTTTATCCGAGTCACCTTCCACGAAGAGATGGGTCAGGTGTGTGCTTTCACTTCAGTTCTGGAGGCATGAACTAATCATGCTTCAGCTAGGTTTAGCTTCAATTTTCTGAGTTTTTTTTTTATTGAAAGTTGTGAGAATCTGAATTACTTGGTGACAATTTGAATTGTGCCTCTCTCAGGTTGAGTTTCGATAGTGTTCATCCAAAAACGTTTATTGGACTACAATGCAAGGCAAGAACTTTGTAAGCTCTTTTTTTTTTTTTTACGTGGTCTTATTGGGTTTATATGTAATATGACAATTCTTATGGAATGAAAGTAAGTTTGTTGAGTACAGGTTTATTGGCCACTGGATGCTGATTGGTATTCTGGTCGAGTTGTGGATTACAATCCAGAGGCTAATCGACATCAAGTATGCCGCGCCACAATCCCCCCCCAAACAAAAAAAAAAAAAAACACATTTTTTGTTTCACATTGAGTTGTTGGAAGCTTCTTATTATTTGGATTTGAATCTTTGTGGCTTGACATTCATTTGTGCCACTCCAGGTAGAATATGAAGATGGTGATAAAGAAGATCTGATTCTTTCAAATGAGAAAATTAAATTTTATATCTCTCACGAAGAGATGCAACATTTGAACTTCGGTTGTAGTGTTAACAGTATGGATGGTGATGCCTATGATTACAACGAGATGGTTGTGTTGGCTGCAAGTTTGGATGACTGCCAAGATCTTGAGCCCGGGGATATTATATGGGCCAAGCTTACTGGTTTGTGCTTAATCTTTGTTTTTTGTTTGTTGGCTACTTTTAATCTATTTTTGTCAAGAATAGAAAAAAGAAAAGAAAAGCTTGAAGAGTTTGTTGAAAGAGAAGTGTTATTCATCACCCTTTAATGTGGCATTAGATGATTTGAAAACTATTTATCATTCATTACTTATCATTAAATCATTTGATACCACATAAGGGGATGGTGAGAGGATAGTAAATGGATTTCTCCCATTGAAATAGGCATTGGAAGACACTTTTATTTCATGAACCATTGAAAATGGGAAAAAAAATCCTCCTGTTATTTATTTTGATCAGTAAAAATAAATCCTTGCTGTTATTAAGTTTTGACTATTGGCTTTTGATGCTGTCCTATGTGTTAACTAGATCTTATGCTAAGAAATTTAGTTTTCTATGAGTTGCTGCATCTTCTTGACAAACATTTAAGTTTTTCATCACAACATTTTTCATCATAAGTGCTTATACTATCTTTTATATCACAAGCCCATATCCATCTTGTGTACTTGGGCTATGCCTATTTTTATTAATACAATCGTTTACTTATAAAAAGAAAGAAAGATCATAAGCCCATATGATGATTGGATTTTTATAAATGGAGCCTCTTGGAATTATTATAAAGGGCAAGACCTTCTCTCTCCTAAGCAATGTAAGATCCCATTTACGACCTTTCTGTACTCAACCTGGGGTGTTTCGTTTTTGATTGGCATTGGGTGTCCGAGACTCAAGCCGGGTATTATAAACGTAGTTATTTTTTTGATAGGTAAGAAAATTTTATTGAGAAAAGTAAATAGGTATAGCCTAAGTACACACAAAGTATACAAATGCAGAAATCTAGGTTACAAGTCAGGAACTAGAAAGAGAAACAAGGAAGTCGTGGACACTAGTTCCATTAAAAACAATAGCCGAAGCCCAATAAGTATAGTAGGCTATAAATTGGTAATTGCTTCCTTGTTAAGTACAATAAAAGTTCTTCCTAATAGATCATTTTCTTATGTTATTATGGGTTTTAGGATTTCGATGACTGCCATGGGAGCACTATACTTTAGGTTAGGTTTGGTAACTAAGTTCAAATAGAAAATTTTCATCTCATCGTTACAACTTTTCTAAATTTTCATACAAAATATAATAAACAATTCAACTTTTTCAAATTCTAATTTAACTTTTTCAAATCCCAAAATAATAATAATATTAAAATATAATATTTTAAACTTCATCTAAATTAAAAAATTCTCATCTCACTCTCCAAACCTAACCTTAGTCTTAAGTGATAAAATTATGTCAGAAGTTGTTTGTTGGATATTTTTTTCTCTTGAGATTTACTATATCTCTTTGAACTCATCAATATTTTACAACTCCCAATAATTTAGCATCTACCTATAATGCTTCATGATAGAGATAAGTTATGATTTGTGGCAACTATGAGAGATAGGTTCATGTCATATACTGAGTTTATGTGAAGTGCAAAGTGCATTGTTTAGCTGTTACTCTAAGTTACTGATACGGCTGAACAATATTTTTTTTATTACAAGTTGTACCATGCACAATGAATATGTTTTTTCCCTCTAACCTAATAGAACCATACATCTTTTTCTGTATTAAGACATGCTTTCATATGATCCCTTTACTTGTGACTTATTTTATTCTATTTTTTAAACTCTTGTATGGCTTTTGGTACAATTAGTGTTTAATTTTTACTCCTATTGTTATACATTCATTCATCTTTGAGTTTAATTTTAGACCAACTTCTTCTTTCTATTGTTTTAGTGCAGGTCATGCTATGTGGCCGGCAATTGTTGTGGATGAGTCACTCATTGGTGATCATAAAGGGTTAAGCAAAGTTTTGGGAGGACAGTCAATTCCAGTGCAGTTTTTTGGTACACATGATTTTGCAAGGTTTGTTATTTTTTAAATTAGAAAGAAATTCTATGTTTTTTTTTTTTTTTTACGCACACTGGCTTATTGAATGCATATATCGTACCTATTTCTTTTAAGCTGACATTGCAGATATTTTCTTGTTTTTATCTAGAATTAAAGTGAAACAGGTTATCTCATTTCTCAAGGGACTCCTTTCTTCTTTCCACCTGAAGTGCAAGAAACCTCGTTTCATTCGCAGCTTGGAAGAAGCAAAAACGTAAGATTATATACTAGAGTTCATTCTCAGTAGAGGTGACATGATACCATTTTGCAGTGAATGTTTATTTTTCATGCAAGCCTCCATCACTCCTTACACATTGTTGATGAGCCGTTGTCAGGAGTCAGACTCAGTTTTAAATATTTTATTTGAAAGTACATCCTCAAAACCTTGCTTATTTGATCACAATATTTATTCAACAAGGGATGCCTTAACGTCAAATAGGTTCTCTTGGATTATTCTATGGGTCGTCTTGTAATCTTGTTGTAGCATCCTTGTTAATTATGTCATATGTGATTGCAATCTCAATAATTGGGCAATTTGTTCATCGACCTGGGAAGCAAGTTTCCATGAGCTAACTTGTTTCCCATACATGGCTGTACTTACTGTCTTGTTTGTAATTTGTAATAAATCATAATGACTATTAAGATATTTTTGGGCTTTAGCATATTAATAAGCGACATATTGGATACATTTAGTTATTAGTCACTTCATCTAGCTTTAAAGGTATTCTGATTGCGTTAAATGCTCCTTGATCCTGACCATTTGACCTTTGCCTTTCATTCTTAAAATAAATGGTTTGATGTCAAGTCCTTGTTGAGAAAGTTTAGTTTCTATCGTGTATGTCAGTTTAATCAAAAGAGTTCGGTAGGCTCTCTTTCTTGCACACTTGAGATTTCAGTTAATGCAATCCTGTGGATTTTTTCAGGTATTTGAGTGAACAAAAGCTTCCAAGAAGAATGCTACAGCTGCGAAATGGAATTACCACTGATAATGTAAGCGCAAGTGAAGATGATGGAGGGAGTACAGATACTGGTGAAGATTGCCTAGAAGATGTAGAGATTGATGGAGCAACAGAGAGCCTCGGTACTTCTTCCTATGTAATTGGGGATTTGCGAATTATGAGCCTCGGTAATTCTCTATGGTTTGACGCTGCTCCTTATAAGATAAGACATTTTACAAAGTTGCTTGTCTCATGTGTTTTGTCCAATTTTTCACATCACATTTGGGGCTGGGGTTATCATTGAGAACTTATTTTTTGGTGTTGAACTGAGGACATGGCACTGCCTTTTTTTTTTTCCTTCTTTCTTTGGCATCTTGAGATGAGAAATATAATACTTGTCTTTTTGTTTCTCTATATATTTTGTTTCTCTATATATTTTTGGGATCTGATAGTTTTACTATTAATTGTCAAACTGTATTTAAAGACGAATATTTAAATTATTTGGTTGATGGGGTTTGGAGACAGCCATTCTGCTCATGACCATTTGAAATATTCTTTCAGGTAAGATTGTCAAGGACTCAGAATACTTCCAAGATGAGAAATCCGTTTGGCCTGAAGGATATACTGCTGTGAGAAAGTTTACTTCAATGAACGGTCGAGCATCTTTACAGATCCTCTCTATATATCTTTTTTGCTTATCACCTTGCTATTTCCAGAAATCATGCTTAGCATTTTGTTGATCATGTTCATCTTTATGCCAGTGTCATAACATCTTTGCTTTTGGTTCTGAGGGTTTCAGATCCCAGTGTGTGTGCCTTTTATAAGATGGAAGTGTTGAGAGATGCTGAATCAAAGCTTCGACCTCTATTTAGAGTGACATTAGATAATGGAGAGCAGGTTAGTGTGTAGTGTGATGAAAATGAACCCATGTTTTTTAATTCATGGCCGCTGTGAACTCTTTTATTCCATGGCATTGTTTATGCTTGCATCTTTGGTTTTTAACTTTTCTTCACCAGTTAATCCTATCTTGTATCACTAGTTTCCTCACCATGCATCGATGACTGTAGACAGTGCTACTGCATTACTAAATTAAGTATTTCAGAAGTTTAGGATTTTCTTTCTGATCTAGAACTAAAACTCAACCATGTGCGTCTGTGTACATTCTTACAAGTACCTATAAAAAAACTCACATGTTTGGCAAGGCAGTCGCCTTGACATATGTTCTTGATTTGGGTGCAGTTGTAGGAAATGATTTCATTATTAAAATAGGTAGAAAGTGACCGACTCAATTAGGTGTTCAATAAATCCATACCAATGTGCTTTCATTTCTGTTTCAATGGACATTTGCAGGAACCCCTTTCACAAAAATAATAGCAGATAAACTATGTTTCTGTTACGTTTTTCAATATCCTATTTTACATATGGTTATACTTGAACTACTGCATAGTTCATGTATACCCACAGAGACTGGAGACGCCCATGTTCATGGTTTTTTTTTTTTTTGACAAGTCATTTTTTATCTTCTATTTCCCTTTACAGTTCAAAGGATCCACTCCGTCTGAATGCTGGAATAAAATATACAAAAGAATAAAAAAACTACAAACAAGTAGCTCTGATTGTTCAAGTGCTGAAGCTGGAGGAGAGAGAATCTACAAGTCTGGTTCTTATATGTTTGGTTTCTCCAATCCTGAAGTTTTGAAGCTTATACAGGTACACCATCAAATAACACTGCCCTTGAATTCTCATATTTTGCACTTATCTCCATTTCCCCCTTCTGAGATAGACTTTTGCTATGTCATGTCTAGTTAATGAGTTAACTCCAGAATTGACACTGTATTTTGGTTTACATATATTTACATATATTTTGGTTTCCATGCTGAAATTATAGTTTTTTTTTTATTATTTATAAAATTAAAGAGTTCTGTAAACTGTGAATTTTCTGTCACTTTAAAGGTTTTTTTCCCTTGAAATTTGGAATAACCGTCAGACTTCTGCAACTACCAAAGCAAATGTTGTCTGATTGTGGTGAGTCATGTAAAAATTTGCATAAGTTTGTTATCTGACTCGCATCTATGGATTGAGAATGGTCTCCCTGTTGTGAAGACCTTCATGATTTCTGCCTGTAGCACCTTGAGTAAGTTTAGGTTTCATGTTTAAGGTTTTATTGGAAATCTTGCAGAAATTTCTTTTGGGTATTGTTCTCTGACGCTTTGCATGTTTTTGCTGCAAGGAATGATAATAGTTAATAGTCATTTTCTTCGACTGAAGATTTGCATGAACTTCTACAGCATGGAGTAGTTATAGTTGAGATTTATTTTCTAAATGGATAAATATTTTTTGTTGCTTTGTTAATAGTTCTTTAGTCATCATAAGTAGGCAAATGCAGCTCTGTTTACTTTTAGTACTATCTTGAAACTTTTTGAGATGCAACGAGACTATTTCATTGCTAAATATTCACAAACTTCTGCTCTTCCTATACCATATGCTCTAGTATATAGCCTAAAAGCAGTGTTCATGGTATTGGCAGGGGTCATCTAAATTTAGACTTTCTTCAAAATTCTCTGTCTGCAAGTTAGCCTCTAGAAGATATCAAGACCCACCTGTTGGGTACAGACCTGTTCGTGTTGACTGGAAAGACCTTGACAAGTGCAGTGTTTGTCACATGGATGAGGTGAAGCCAATTTTCTTGTGCATGATGTTTCATTGACACTCTTTTGTGCCGTATGCGGCATGGTTTATCTGATTGATATTCTCTTGTTTATAGGAGTACGAAAACAATCTGTTCCTGCAATGTGATAAATGCAGAATGATGGTAAGGCCTGCTTCATTTATTTCTTTGATGCATGGGATGTTTGGATCATTTGAGTACAAAACTTGGTCTTAAAATGTAACATCCCTTCCCGTAGGATAGAGATATAACTAACATTCATAGCATAACGCCCGGTAAAGAGATTCATATTCTGAAATACCTCATTTATTGAAACATCAACTAAATTGAACATAATTGTTTTTGAAACATGAAATTGAAAATGTAAAGTAAAAACATATAGTAGTCCTATGTGTGACTTTTATTCAAATAACATAAAAGGAAATTAATTCTTGTGTAATAACACTTATTCATTTCTAAGCCTTTGTACTAGATCTACATCCTGGCCATCCAGCTCTTCGTCATTAGAATCTCCATTTGTGACAGATAAACATATAAGAAAATAGAGAAACAAACAAAAATGAGTTGAATATTCAGTAAATAGCACATCATATCGTAAAATATAATTTAGCTTAGCATAAACTTGATTTTTGTAAGGCTCTTCATAGCATACATACATCATCATAGATTCACAACCATCCCGTAAACATAACTTAGTTAAATATAGGCTTAATTTTTGAAAAACTTTACATACATACATGTATCGTCATAGACTATTCATTATTAACATGGGCGAAATCATACATAATCATGGTAAACATGTAATATGAATGCATAAATGACTGACTTCATGCATTTTCTAACAATCATACATGATTTGTTTATCTTATTTTTCACTTATCATATGGTGACCCACGCTTGAGTTCGTGGCATCGTATAATTTGTCATAACATGGAGTGAAACACGTTTGAGTTTGTGTTTCACTTAACATATGGTAAACCACGCTTAGGTTTGTGGCATTGCTTATCATAACTTGTGGTGAATACGCTTAGGTTCGTGTCACTCTTTAACATATCATGGAATGAAACACGCTTAGGTTTGTGTTTTACTTAACATATGGTAAATCACACTTAGGTTCATGGCGTTGCTTATCATAACTTGTGGTGAACATGCTTAGGTCCGTGTCATCCTTTAATATATCATGGTGTGAAACATGCTTAGGTTCGTGTTTCATTTAATATATGGTGAACCACGCTTAGGTTTGTGGCACTGCTTATCATAACTTGTGGTGAACACACTTAGGTCTGTGTCACTCTTATCATAATCTTTAGTGAACACGCTTAGGTTCGTGTCATCCCTTATCATAACTTGTGATGAACATGCTTTGGTCTGTGTCATTTTTTAACATATCATGGAGTGAAACATGTTTAGGTTCATGTTTCACTTAATATGTGGTGAACCACTCTTAGGTTTGTAGCACCGCTTATCATAACTTATGGTGAATACACTTAGGTCTGTGTCACTCTTTAACATATCATGGAGTGAAACATGTTTAGGTTCGTGTTTCACTTAACGTATGGTGAACCACGTTTAGGTCTGTGGCATCGCTTATCATAACTTGTGGTGAACATGTTTAGGTCCGTGTTACCCTTATCATAACCTTTGGTGAACATGCTTAGGTCCGTGTCACCCTTAACATCTTATCTTTCTTAATGCACGAGAAGTTTGTTGGACTTTATGAACTTTTCTAGCATGGCATATACTTGTACATAGCATAACATAACATGACATGGCATAATGTGATATGAACATAAACATTCCATGACATACATAATCTTAGAACTACATGAACATTACATGACTTATATGATCTAAATACTTTATGACATTACATTGCATGTCATACATGTGATTTTCATGACATCTCATCCATCAAATCGCAATCCATAATAGCATAACATACATAAGCTCACTTACATGCATATCATTATAATTCATTTTAAAATCCCTTAACTACTTTCTATAAAACCAAGTCTATGGGTTCATATTTATTTAAGTAAAACTTTGGCCTGATTTAAATTCCAGTCCATCCCTAATTGAGAAAACATTCCATTTAAAATTGTTAGAATAGTTTTTGTAAAAATGCAACCTGGCCCATATTAATTTTAAAACTCAAGTCCATTTAAAATAAGCCCAGCACCCTTTTATCTTAAGAAGATTTGGCCATATGGGCTTAGGGCCAAAGGGCCCATTATGAATTAAAAAAGTAGGAACTTTCTTTGGAAGGAAGGCTAAGATAGAGAGCTCATGAGAGGGAGAAATTTTGCAATGGACTCATTGAGAGAGGAGGTTGAATTGCATGGTGGTGTTGGTGGTTGCGAGTCAAGGTAGTGCAACTGGAGGGTCCCTATGGTGGTGTGACACCAAGAGAGAGAATTATAAAACTGGAAACTGATGGAGAGGGGAGGGAAAATTCCGACGTGGGCTTATCAGGAAGGTCTGGGTTTGATGGGACTTGGCTGGTTGGCGCGTTCTGTGGCTGGATGTTAGGGACTTCGGTCAAGTCTATAAACACTATATTCTCTACGCCTAGGATTTTCTTGTGATGACCGAATGCCCATTCTTCTCTTGCTTGATTCTCGAACAAAGGTGGCAAATATAGCAACTTTGGTAAGGTGGGGTTATGTGTTTAGGCTTAAATGGTGTATGGAATGATGGAAAGGGTGATGGAGTGTATGGGTTACAATGGATGAAGGGGGCACATGGCCTGGTGTGGATTAGGGTTGGCGCCACTTAGGTTTAGGTTTAGGGTATGGATGATGGAAGATAGGGTTTCGGAATTAGGGTTTGGTGATGGGCGGCTAAGGTTGGCCGAATTAGGTAGTTGAGAAGTTTTAGGAAAGTTTCCTATACTCTTGGAATTTGATTTGGAAAGGATATGGCCGACTATGGATAGGATATGGGAAGATTAGGGTTCCTAAATGATAGGAATCCCAATATGGAAAGTAGGAAGGGCGGCTAGGGCAATTTCAAATAAAGCGAGTGTTGGCCGAAATTTGAATTTGGACTAACAAGGGAAGTGAGGTTCGGCTAAAGGAAATGGATGAGCAAATAATTTATAGAAAGTTGACTAACGCAAGGGTTGATCAAAAATATGGTTTGGGTGGATTGAAAGAGCAATGGAATGATGAACACCAAGAATACAATGAAGAACACTCAAGAACAAAGCAAAAATACTTATGAACTTGAATGAACAAATGATATTAATCCAACAACTGATTTAGGAATTGCACAAGTGTTGAATAAACTTCATATATTGATCAAATGATAAAAACAAAGATAATTACAACTTGAATTCATGAATTGTACCAAGTTGCACGAACAAGATAAATGAATTATTCCAATTCAATGAATTGTATGGAGTGATCTTATTTTTAGGATTTACGAATTGCATCTAAAAAGCCCAAGTGCAAAGGCATTGTTTATGATCTCTCAAACAATAATCCTCCCTTTAAGGTATTTGTCAAAAGATCCTAAAGCAAGTGAAAGAAGTCCTATTTATAAGCAATACAGATTAGAAACCCCCAATAGGTCTTTTGGAAATAAATAAAATAAATAAAAATAATAGCATGGACCAAGTTGGCCGTGACATGCATGAGCCCATGGTGGGCTAAGATGGTGCATGGTGGTCTTCGGGTTGGTCCATGGCTAGGTTGATGGGTGTGGCATAGGCCACACATGGCTGGCTGGATGGCACACATGTGCTTGCTGATGTGTGTGGTAGGGGCCACGCATGGTTAGCTGCATGGCACGTGTGTGATGGCTGATGGGCATGGTAGGGGCCACGCGTGGCTGGTTGGATGATATGGGCTGGGGCCATGCGTTGGATGGCATGCTTGGTGGGCATGCCACTGGCCCGCTCTACATGGCACGAGCTGGAGCCATGTGCTGGATGGTATGCTCGGTGGGCATGCCATTGGCTTTCTCTGCATGGCACGGGTTGTGGCCGTGCCCTGGATGGTATGCTACTAACCTCGTTGGCGTGCGGCAGGGGGTTGTGGGGCTGGGCGTGCGCATGGTGAAGCTGCAGTGCAGGGCTGAGCTTAGGATGATGGGCATCGGCATGGCCATGCGGCATGTGGGTGTGCGCAAAGGAATGCGCATGGGTGTGCTCATGCCTGGCTGTGTGTTGGGCTGCACATGGCCACTAATCTCGTTGGGCCTGTGGCTTGGCGTGCTCATGGGCGTGCGCATGGCCTGCATGCTGGGTGCTCCGTGCGTGACAAGGTACGAGCCAAGACATTCTTGTGGCATGGTTAAGGGGCATGTGACACTTCTAGAGGTAATTTTACTTGGAGGTCTAACAGTGAGGTGATTGATGCCCTCTACGGTGGCCGATTGTGGTGGAACAAATTTCATAGGCCAAATGGGTCACTGTCGATAAAGAGTGAAAGGGAAAATGACGGGAAGGAAGTTTAGAGGCATCGACACACGTCATGGAGGAAGGAGAGCTTATCGTTGGTGTTCTCTGTGGTAGTTTCCAGTGGGTGGCTTTATGGTAAGGAAAATTTGGTTTTCACGTGTTTTGGCCGTGGGGGTTTTGTGGGTTTTGGTGATGGGAACATTTTGGGGAAGCAGAGAGGATTTATAGACTGGTTTTTGACGTGAGTTGGTTACCCATTAGGACACTTATTCGACTAGGAGATAAAGACTGGGGCTTCCGGGTGAACATAGTGGAAGAAACTCACTCAAATAAAATCACTGTTTTAAAACAGATCTTAAAATTAGTAGTAGTAATAATAATAGTAGTTTAAATCACACTTTTGGGATCTGAATGTTACAATCAACTATGGACACTATTTACGTCATCGGATGTTATGCCAATTAAATGAGGAATTTTCTGTTTGAATTGCCTACAATATTGTGTGTTGTAATATCTATCAAAATATCATATTTACAGTCCAAAAAATTGCTCAGTTTGTGCTTTTGTCTCCAAAAATTTTTCCTCTACTTGAACTCCTAGGGGTTGGCTAAAGTGGTAAAGGACTTGTGCTTGGAGGTATGCTTTTTCTAGGTCTAACGTTCAAATCCCTTTGGGTGCAAACAATTTCTAGGGGCCATCGAATTGGGAGATTTTTCCCTTGAATTACCCGATGTGCACTTGCGGGAAACTCTTTGCCGAGGGCCTGTGCACTGCCGGAGTTAGTCAAGATGTTCCCAGACACTCGGTGCCTATCAAAAATAAAAAATTTCCCTCTACTTGATTATTTTATTCATTTCTTGACAATCTCTTATTTTGTGTTTACCTTTTTCTGGTTGACTTCATTTGCAAAAGTGTTACTGCCCATGTAACTCATATCTGCCTTTTCTGTTTGCTTAGGTCCATGCTAGATGCTATGGAGAATTAGAACCTGTCAATGGAGTGCTATGGTTATGTAACTTATGTCGACCAGGGGCTCCCAACCCTCCACCTCGTTGCTGCCTTTGTCCTGTTATAGGTACTAGCATATAATTAAAACTTCCTTTATGTAAAGGTTTGGATCGTGTAACATTGAATGTGAGAAATGATTTACCTTTAGGGGGCGCAATGAAGCCAACAACTGATGGGCGCTGGGCTCATTTAGCGTGTGCTATATGGATACCTGGTTTGTGAATACATGGTTCACATTTATGGTTATTCAGATATTTTACTTCATTAGTTTTAACTCACTATGTATGCTGCAGAAACTTGCTTATCGGATATAAAAAGAATGGAGCCTATTGATGGGCTAAGTAGAATCAATAAGGTATCTCTTGTCATTTTTCATATATTTTCATATTCCCATGACCTGCATTTCTTCATTTACTTTTTCAAATTAAAAAAAAAAAGGGACCTTCACAATATTTTTTTGTGGGGATTAAGTAAATTGCATTGTGAACTCTTCAAGTTTGTGCTATGAACCTTAAGAATTCTAACTGTCTAAACATTCAGCGAAGTGTTTTTTCTTTCCTACTAGTCTTTCCTTGTTTATTCATTTCATGGTGTGTTTAAACAGGATCGCTGGAAGCTGTTATGCAGCATCTGCGGTGTATCTTATGGAGCTTGCATTCAAGTAATTTCATGATTCTTATCATAATGATGGTTAATTTCAATGGTCATGGTTAACTTTGTTTTTCACATTTAGTGGCTTGTGTCATCATAACTCCTATACTCTAAATACATCAACTTTGCTTGCTTATCTCATGACACATTTGGCTTGTGTCATGGTTATGGTTGTCTGTGGTTGGGCCTCATGCAAATTTCTTGTTGTAATGATACCATGTGAAGGCACTTCCTTTCTTGACATCTCTGCATGACAGCCCAAAGAACTTTAAACTGTTAGCATTCCCAAATAAGATTTCTCTATTTACTCTTTACTCATTTAGAATTTTTTTTTTACCTATTTACTTTTGAGAATGCACACATTTTGTACATATATGTTGTAAACATGCAACTGAAGTAGTAAAAGAAACTGTCATGTGCAAAATTTCACTGTGTATGGAGATTGCTGGAGGTTAATATTGTAGAGGCCAAATCCCTACTCATTCAGGACGAAGGTAATATGAAAGAAACCATGCCCAAGCGGTATCTTCCAGATTGGCTGATCCAACTCTTCACACCTTTCTTAGCCTAGAATTTCCATTTCAACAACTTGAGACAAACCATGAACCCTTCTATGTTATTTGGTGGAGATAGTTGCCGCTCTTTGAATTAGTGGAGAAATTAATTTTGGATTTCTAAAATATAGCAGGGAATACTTCCAACTCATGTAGGATGGAGGTAGTATGAAAGAAACCATGCCTGAGCGGCATCTTCCTGATCCAACTTTTCATGTCTCTCTTCCTAGAACTTCAATCTCAACAACTCTTGAGACCTTCCATGTTATTTGGTGGAGATAGTTGTTGCTATTTGAATTATTCGAGGAATTATTCTATACAGATTGTCTTTCACTAAACGGCAGTCAACTTCCTTGGTGTATTGGGGGAGATTTTAACGTCGCTTTCCAAACAAACGAGTAGGAGGTCCTAGCTCTAGTTGAGCAATGATGGATTTTTCTGAATTTATTTGTGAGCAAGAACTTCTGAACATTCCTCTTAGTGGGTGGCACATTCACATGATCCAGTAATAGAGAACATCCAGCTTGGTCAAGACTTGATAGATTTCTTATTTTACCCGATTGGGAAGCACATTTTGAGACCTAATCCAAAAACGGCTTCCAAGAATATGTTTGGATCACTTCCCCATTCTCATTGATTGTGGAGGCATCCAAGGAGGTTAAAGATATTTTTAAGTTTGAGAACTTGTGGTTGAAATCAGAAGGCTTCATTGAGTGAGTTAGACAATGGTGGACTTCTTGTCTCATACAAGGCAGCTCGAGTTACGTGCTGGCTTGTAAGCTAAAGGCTCTCAAGGTGGACTTGAAGAAGTGGAATGAGCAAATTTTCAAGAATGTGGAACACCAAAGGAAGTCCCTCTTCGACAAATTATAGGGTTGGAGGGTGTAGAGGAAGAGAGAGGGCTTTTAAAAGAAAAGCCTCACAATGTCATCGAGGGCTCTATGGTTAAAAGTAGGGGATAAATGCACCAAGTTCTTCCATTGCATGGCTAATTCTCATATAAGACACAATCTCATTGAGTCCTTATTGGTAGATGAGAGGATTACATCGAATCCATTTGAGATCACCAATCAGATTACCAATTATTGTGCACAACTACTTTTAGAGCAATTTTCTCAGAGACCATGTTTGGATGGCCTTGTTTTTGAGTCGATTGACCAGCAAGAAGAAAGTTGGCTAGAGAGGCCATTTGAGAAGGTGGAAATTTGCAAGGTGGTGAGAGGTATGGTAGGTGATAGCTTCGGGTCTAGATGGGTTCACTATGTCCTTTAAGGCATGTTGGGAGGTAATTAAAGATGACATCATGAGCTTCTTCCATGAGTTTCATGAATGAGGTAATTTTGGAAAAAGCCTAAATGCTACTTTCATTGTTCTTATCCCAAAGAAGTTATGGGTGGTGAAGATTAAGGACTTTTGTCCTATTAGCTTGGTGAGCGATATGTACAAAATGCTTTCATATGAGGTCGGCAAATTCTTGACTTGATTCTCATTGCCAATGAATGTTTGGAGAGTTGAATTAAGTCAAGTGAACCAAATTATTATGCAAACTTGACATGGAGAAGGCATATGATTGTGTAAATTAGAATATTTTGTTACACATGCTTGAGAGGTGTGGACTTGGAACGAGATGGTGTTCTTGGATCAAATTTTATATCTCCGCTGTATGTTTTTCTATTTTGGTGAATGATACCCCGAATGAGTTTCTTCGGAAGTTTGAGGCAAGTTGATCCCTTATCTCCATTACTATTTATTTTCATACTGAAAACTTTTAGTAAAATGATTGCAAGTCTCATGGAAGGTAGATTTCTTTCTGGCTTTGTTGTAGGGGATGCACGAATTGGCACACTTGAGATGACCCACCTCTTATTTGCAAATGACACTCTTGTATTTTGTGGGGCTAGTGATAATCACATTAAGCGTTGCGGGCTCTCTTACTTTGCTTTGAAGCGGCATCGGGCTTGAAAGTGAATCTTACCAAGTTAGAATTAGTTCCGATTGGTATTGTTCCAAGTGTTTTGAGCTTGGCCAATATCCTGGGGTGCAAAGTCTCCATTTTTCCAATGAAATATCTTGGTCTTCCATTGGCTGCCTCCTTTAAATCGTAGTCTATTTGGGATGGGGTTCTAGAAAAAATGGTGCTCAAATTGGCGAGTTGGAAGAGGCTTTATTTGTCCAAAGGTGGTAGAGTTACATTGATCAAAAGTACTCTATCCTACCTGCCTACTTATCTTTATTTCTATTATCATGCAAGGTGGTTCACTGGTTAGAGAAAGTGCAAAGAGATTTCCTATAGGGGGAATAGACTAAGAATTCAAGTTTCATTTGGTGAATTGGGCTATGGTTTGTACTTCTATATGTGAAGGTGTTTTGGGAATTTGGAATTTGTTGGTTTTCAACAAGGCTTTATTAGGTAAATGGTTATGGAGATATCATGAAGAGGGGAGAGCTTTATGGAGGGTGATCATAGATTTAAAGTATGGTAGATTGTAGGGAGGATGGTGCTTGAATGCGGTGAGCAAACCACATGGGGTAGGGCTATGGAAGCATATAAGAAGAGGTTGGACCAATCTCCATTGATCAAACATGTTTTGTAGTTGGGGATGGCTCTAAAATTAAATTCTAGAATGACTTATGGTGTGGAGATTGAATCCTTAAAGATGCCTGCCCAATACTATATAACATTGCACAAAGAAAGGCGATTTCAGTAATAGAGCTTATGGATCTCTCTAGTGGCTCTCCCAATAGAATATCATTTTACTTAAAGCTGCCCATGATTGGGAAATTGACACATTTACAAATTTCTTGAATCTTGTGTACAATTGTAGAGTGATTTGGAGGAGCGGATAAGATTATGTGGTCACCATCCAAGAAGATGAGAATTACTGTACAGTTGTACTATAAGTCTCTTATGACACTAAACATTCCCATGGAAGAACATATGGAAACCAAGGCCCCCCTAAAAGCTTTTTTTGTATGGAAAACTTCGTTAGGTAAGATTCTCACCTTAGATAATCTTAAGGAAATGTTGACCCATTGTATTGGATTGGTGTTACATGTGTAAGAAA
>QEOT01009540.1:34696-78084 GCA_003123785.1 Pterocarya stenoptera
TTTAGTAACTATCAATCCATCAACAACAAATTCATTCATTCACGCATGATCGCATATTTCCTCAAAGATCGTGAAAGAAATCTAACCTTGGCTTGTCTCTTAGCGTAGCGTAGATAACCATCATAAGCACATCATATTCTCACACAAAACAATAATATTCACAGTACGCATGCATTTATATGATCATATTATTTACCTCTTAGCGTTGCTTCCACAATCTCACGTCGTGGCTCGAGACCTATACGAAGTACTAATCGTCACTAACTTTCCAGGAAAGACGTGTCTCTAGATGCTTAAAATCATATGTAGATATAATTTAATTCCACTAAGATTAATACATAATAATAATAATAGAATATTTATAGTCATATGAAACATACATAAAACTCATCTTATGGTCTAATCTTAGGGTCGGGTTGTTACAACATCACGTTTGATAATTGCTCATTTGAGTTTCAGCTGAATCAGTTTTTGCATCAGGTATTTTTATATTTATGTGGTAATCAATTTCTTTAGTGGTTTAAATGCATTTTAGTACCTACACAATTCTTCTGCATTTTTGCTCATTACCCTGTGGGTTTATATTGATTCAACCCATGTACTTTACTTTGAGTCTGGTTATTAAGCATCATGGTTGTTTGTATTTCTTGAAGCACTAGAGAATGATTTGCCATGTTTAAATTTTATTTAATTGGTTGATTACTTGATTGTCATGTTGCATAATACTCTAACAAAATGAGTTAATAGGCTAAGTATATTATTATCTTGCATAATGATGAGTCTGTTGATCAGATGCTGATTTAAAAAAAAAAAAAAGAATAAATAAATCCTACTGAACAAAATGTGAAGTCAAAATTATGTCCACTGGATGAACTTTGAAATATAAGTCTTTTTTTTTCAAGTAATAGTTTATTTTAAATCATATTTGCATTTTAAGTGCGCCAATAGTTATTAATTATGTGACTTGTCCTGAAACATCAATATTTTTCCAGAAGTGCAGCTCAACATATTGGTTCTGGTCCTTTATCGCGTCAATTTAGGGTTGTGGCTCAAGTGGTAAAGGCCTTGAACTTGGGGGTATATTCCCTTAAGGTCTAAGGTTCAAATTCCCTTGAGTACAATCTCTAGGGGTCATCGGATTGAGGACTTTTCCTTTGAATTACTTGAAGTGCACTTGCGGGAGAAACTCCTTACCAAGGGCATGTGCACTCCTGAAATTATTTGGGACGTTCCCGAACACCGGGTGCCAATGAAAAAAAAAAAATTTAGGGTTGGCTACCACTTCCCATTGTGGTTCTTATAACATGTTTTTGCCTTGTTGACCTTGATCTCATGACTAACTCTTCATGTTCTCTTTGTACTGATCATTTTTCCATTTTCCTTTTGCAGAAGTTTCTCACTGTAAAGATATGTTTATCTGAGATGCTTCTGAAGAGACATCTTTTCTCCAACAACCTACTCGGCGCTTATTTTTTATTGAGGCAGATAGCGGTGTAGAGTTCTGATTTTTCTTCTCTCATCTATTTGTTACACAACCAAAGAGCTTTTTTCGCAAAAGCTATTTAATCTGAGCAAACCAACTTGAGCATGGTATCAGGAAAAGAAAATATTCTTAACAAAAAATTATTCGAGCATGAGAAAAGGTGTATTAGTTTAATTTTACTTCTACCTTTTACCCCTTGTTTTTTTTCTCCCTTCACCTTCCATCAGTTAGGCTAACCAATTTTCATGCAATGGAGCCAACCTTGCGTCAAAAAGAAAAAAGCAATTTCAAAGTCAAGTACTTTATTAATGATTCCATATTTTATTTGTTTTGGAGGTTTGTAACCCAGTCAAATTGCATACGATGGCTTCCCTGCTCCCGATTTCTTGCCCAAGTAACGAACAAATCCTCAAATTGCAACCAAATCATGTATTTTAAACTAACATCCAATGAATTATTTCTATGGTATTTGCATCAACCAATTACGATTTGAATAGTTTATCGAGATTCCATAGAATTAGCAATCGGAATCTCGCCTTTGCTTGATAAACTTTTTGGGCCAATATTGTGTGGATTTTTTAATCTACTTTATTAGGGGTCGCACTCAATACGAATTATTTTGAACTTATCGAAGAAAAAGGCAGTTGTCTGAATATGAAAAATCTTGTTACTAGAGTGTATCAAAATTCACTAGTGTTCTTACTTGTATTATAAAGCCTGAAATGAGAGAGATAGATGGACACATGAATTCCATGGGTGCTACAATTTTTGCTGTAGTTTGTATGAGCTTTTTAGTTGGCATTGGATGCATAATAGCTCTTTATATCACTTACTTCATGTGTACATATTTACTCTTACTCTTAGCCCTAAAGACTTAACAGATCCTAATGTTGTATATGTAAAGGATGTGTCCCATCATTGGTTGGAATCGTTCACCTGCAAATTAAGTTGGCACCTTCGATGCTTAGTTTAGTAATAAACGAGGGGTGATAGTTTAAAAATACTCAATAATCTATCTAGAGAATTACTTGTTACCTCTATATATAAGGAGTATTGGATCAGTATTGTTGATTGACCAATTTCATATGAAATTTAGCCATAATAAGACTTATCCCTAATATCACAGAAATATTAGATCATCACTCTATTTGTATTCACAACGTAAGAGTCTTTTTGCCTTAATAAACAGGGTGGCTAGATTCCAAGCACGATCAATAACTCTCTTTAAGAAAGATGGGCTTTACGTCCCTAGTACTTGGGCCCTTAGTTCAGGTTGATTGTCTCCTCTAGCTACCTTGTTAATTCCTCTCGTGTATATGCATGAGGAATTTCTTTTTCTTTTAACCTCATCCTACTTAAAGAAAGGATTCGAGACCCATGGTCTATCCCTCTAGCCCATTAATTACCTTGTTCGTCGTTTTCACCCCAAAGGGGTGGGAGATTTGAAACTCAAAGAACATGCATATGTTACCCTGTCATTGTTGCCATGTTCTCCCCCTGCCACGTCATTTAGTCAGGTTATGATGGTGCGCAATCCTTTTCCTCATTTCCTTGCCTCTTCTCATTCTTTTGTCTTCCTTCCAATCCCTCCCTTTTCTATTCACCTTCTTAAGTTCCCCAACATCAACTCCCCACTTCCTACTTCTTTGCTCGGAACCGTCCTTCCTTGCCCCTTTTTCCTTGTTTATTTGTCATGATGATGGCCCAACGAAATGTATCATAGACCCCAGAGTCTTTTTACCGTGAAATACATTCCACGTTTTGAAGGCTACGGGTGGCGTTCCACCCTCACCCCCAAGGATTTGGTGAATATGCACAACTCCTATGGGATCCCAGACTCAATACTCCTCGAAATTTCTCATCGCGGCTATGTCGATGAAGAAAGGTTTGTTGAAAAGGTTGCTATACCTGTTTGCGCCCTCACACATGGTCTACGATTTCCCTTTTGTCGCCCAAGATGTGATATTCTTGATCTTCTGAAGTTGGCCCCTGTGCAACTTCACTCTCATGCATGGCAAGTTCTTCTTTGTTCTTGTATTGTGTTCCGTTTGGTCTTGGAGTCTACTCAAGAAGAATACCTAAAATTAACCGCCCAAGAGTTGCCTTTTATTCTTTGAGGAGCTCTCGAGGTAATATTTATAGTTTTCGGATCAAAGACCAATGATTGGCTCATTTTGAGAGCTGCCATTCTAATGCCAAACAATGGATGAAGAAGTTTTTCTTTGTTTTTGGCGTTGGTTGAGAATTCCCCATCAGAGGCACGTTAAGTAAGGTCCCAGATGACAAAGGTCTGGCGGCAGCTTTAGGTTCGCTATCTGAACAAGAGCAATCTCGTGTCGACATGGTCTCGTCCCAGGCAGCTGAGCACGAGGACGAGATTTGGATTGAGGTCCTTCTGACACCCTCTAATATTGATTGTTTCTTGGTGATGCCTGATCGTTCAAATGTTAAGGGTCGCCTGTTTCTAACCAAGGTCGTCGCCTTCTGTCCCCCAAAGAAGCCTTCCTTAGAGTCTACTCCAAAGGCCATGTGGAAGCACCCTTGCCCCACAGCTGCGGATACGCCTTCTCCTGTCATGAAAAGTGGGTTGTAGGTACAGGTATGGGTGTTAGGGGTGCTACTTGTATGGTGCAGGGCGAGGGGGACCCTTCCCCGCACCCTGCCCTGCACCACGTGGGGGAGGGGTTTTTTCCCCCTGCCCTCGGGAGGTAGGGGCAAGGCCCCTCCCTCGGGTGTAGGGGGCGGGGGAAAAATGCCATCTACCCGGCCCTTTGACTAGGCCAACCCATTAGGTTTAAAAATTTATTTTTAGGTCCAAAAATATTTTTTTGACCCAAATTATAATATAATTTAAATTATAAATTTAAATTTATAAATACAAAAAGAACTTAAACTAATTAGAGTTATATTTTGGATTGTCTTGGCAGCTCTGTCCCATATTGTTTAAGTATGACTATTGTATTGCCTTATCCTCCTATATAAAGGTTGGCTTAGGAGGCCAAGACCCAATAACTTGAATAGAATTTGAAGTGTTTAATAAATTGTATATATCTATATACAATATTTTTTTTTATAGATATATAAAAATAGAAAACAAATTATTTTTTTATATATACGAAGCTGAGCAGGGGACGGTGCTGGCCCCGCTGGGGTCATTCCGCCCCCCGCCCCCACTGGTCCTTCTCCTTCGAGTTGGCGCCTTCCCTGTGGCCAACCAGCCTCACAATACCTTGGCTTCTCCTTCGAGTTGTTCGCTAACTTGCGCACCTTCTCTAGGTCTTGACGACCTCGAGGGCTTGATGGGTCAAGCCCTTTTTGATCTGGCAACCACCTTCAATTTTGACCTCCATTCTCAACAAATTGACTCAGCATCCAATCTGGCGTTTGAGTTCCCTACGTTTGAAGCTTCTGGTTTGCCAAAGGAAATCGGCAATGTCAATGTGGATGTAGACGCCGTCTTTTCTTTGAGCCTTGCCGACCAGACGATCGACGAGGGAACTTAGGATGGTGAAGATGGTGCCTTAGACGACCGTGGTGTCCAAGGTGGAGATAAGGGCAGCGACGCTCCTATTATAGAAGAACTTGAAGAATAGAGTGAGGGAAAAAGTTTAACTCTCCACTCTTTGCCCACTACTGTCTTAGAGGGAGAGACTCTTCCGCTTGACCTGGGGACTAGCGGCGACCAGGTTTCTATCCCATCTCCTTTTTTCCTCCTCTTTTGAAGATGACGTTGAATCCTCTCCCCTAGAGGAGGGTGTTCCTTTGGGCGGCCTCGTGAGTGAGGTTGTCAGTCTAGGGGATGTTGAACTCGCTTACACCGACGATGTTCGCCTGATGGAAGATTTAGGTAAGGCCACTAGGATTGGGGCAGGCTCAGTGGTGGTGTCTCCTAAGGTTTTCCTCTCTAGGGTACCTTTGATTCTTTTCTTCTCTGTCACTCACTTACACACTCACTCACTCTCACTCTCTCTCTCTCTCACACACACTCTCTCTCTCTCTCTCTCTCTCTCTCAGCTTTATTTGGTTTTACCTTTGTAGGGTGTCGATGATTTGGAAACTTGGATCATGGCTGATCACGCTGACTTGGAGGATGAAGTTCGCTCTAGCCATGTCTTTTTTATCTACGAGAAGAGGAAATTTGAGAAATGGAAGGTTGAGAGGGCAAAGTTGGAGATCCTACTCAAGCAAGTGGATAGCTACACACACTCTCTAGTAGGTGACTTGGACATCCTTCGCGACGTGATTGTCCACCTTAGCTATGAACTCCGTCGCACCAGGGAGGTGAAGGTCAGGGATAGCTTCTCAATGGGACTGTTGGAGTCAAAGAGTGACTTTGCCTGAGCTCAGCTTTCCCTTGCTCGTGGGGAGTTAGAGTCAGAGTGGGATTGTGCACGCTCTGAACTCTCTGCTCTCAAGGAGGAGCTATATTCAATGCGCTAGGAGTTGTCTAGTTCCAATGGTGTTGCTCTGAATTCGAGGAGGCGCTAGTGGCTTTAGAGAAAAGAGTGGCAAGCTAACCTTGACCTCACCGAGGCATGTGGTGCTCTAGAGGAGCTTGCCAAACGGTAGGAGGAATACAAGAAAAATTGCGCGAATGCAGATGAACACTAGAGGAAGTGTAGAAAGGCACTTCTTCACATGGATACCTGACTGAAGGAACAGACCCAACAGGTGAAGACCTTGGAGTCTGACTTGGTTGCTGTGAGGGTGGAGCTTGCCTGCCTTCACCCTCAATTGGTGTCAACGCATGGTGTCAGGGATTGTGCTTTTGGTTATGGATATGGGGCTAGAGTGTTGCGGCTTAGATCACACTTGTTGGCCAATCCCCATATCGACTTGAGGCACCTAGACTAAGCAATGTTTAAACCTGATGTAGCCTCGCGTCAATTTGTTGACACCTTTGGTCGGGACACCATGACTGATGCCTTTGACGGTTCTCGCCCACCTCCACCTAGTAGTTCCTCCGCCCATTCCCCTTTCTTGTCCATAAGTTTCTTCTTCATAATTCCTAGCAATTATTTGTTTGTAACCTCTGCCTATCCATTTGCCTGTGGGTGTCCTATGGATGAATATCTGACCTGTATCTTTAGCTCGACACACCACCTTCGGTAGTGCTCTGAATCAAATTGCCGCATGTTATCCGAGACTATGCTTTGCGAAATTTTGTTTTGACAAATGACATTTTTTCACAAGAACTTTGTCACGGCTCTAGTCGTGATAATGCCAAAGGTTTTGCTTCTACCCACTTCGTAAAGTACACCACTGCTATAATCATGAACTCTATTCCACCTTTTTTTGGTGGAAAGGGCCCAACTAGGTCAACCCCCAATTGGGTGAACGGCCAAGGGGCTGTCATGGAAGTTAGCTCTTCTAGGGGGGCGTGTGATACTGGTGTGTACATCCGACACTTGACACACTTCTTTGCAAATTGTTTAGCATCTTTGAGTGCATTGGGCTTGTAGTATCCTGCCCTTACAACTTTTCTGGCCAATGCCTTTCCCTCGGAGTGGTTTCCGCATATCCTTTCATGTGTTTCTACTAAAACGTATTGTGCTTCTTACGGGGAGATGCATCGTAGTAGGAGATGGCGAACCCCTCTTATAGAGGATCCCGTCCACCTTTACAAATCTCGTCGTTCTTCCTACCTTTCTTGCCTCTTCTTTTCCCTCGGGGAGTTTGCCTATGTCTAGGTACTTGATAATGTTGTCGGCCCACTCGGGCTCGTTCTTGCCTACCATGTAGACTTTTGGTCATATTGATGGGGCTTCTATTACTCTTCTCTCGGCTTCCCAAGGGAGGGGGCAGTGCTCCATCCCTGAGGCTGTAAGTGCTAGCCTGTCCACCACGACATTGTTTTCTCTAGGCATTTGTGCTATGTGACTAACTAAAAAATGAGCAGCACGAAGGCTGTTCTAAGTTTAGGAGGATGTCGTGTAATAATAAAGAATAAATTTCTAAATTGTTTCCTTAAGAAAAATTGTTTAAAATCAAACTCGTTTAAAATGGTGAAAATATTCACAAAGAGAAAATAAAAGTGGTCGTATGTGCAATGAATGGAAGAGTGCAACATGAATGAAAAGGGCACTAGTCATGGACTAAATTCATATTTTTAGATTTTTTTTTAGTGTCGAAATGAAATGTAAAAGACTAACAAGTTGAAATTAACAATCAAGGAACCAACTAAGCTAAACAATCTCAATTAATCAGAAAATTAATTAATAAAACCGCACTGTGGGGGTTGCATAATGGGGGTAGTGGTAAGCAATTCCTTAAGGGTATCAAAAGTTTTTTGGTACTTATTGGACTAAACAAATTCAACATCATTTTGTAAACGAGTGCACAAAGGCTTTGCAATAGAACTAAACCCCTGAATAAATAGCCTATAAAAGCCAGCGTGGTCAAGAAAGGAACAAATATCTTTAACTGTCTTAGAGATAGAAAGTTTAGATATTAATTCAATTTTTGCCTTATCCACCTTTATACCTTCAGAAGAAACAATATGACCTAAAGCAACGCCATGAGTAACCATAAATTGGCATTTCTCCCAATTAAGGAAAAGAATTTTTTTTTTCACATCTTTGAAGAACACAAGCAAGATTATGTAAACAACTCTCAAAAGATTTTTGAAAAACAGAGAAATCATCCTTGAATACTTTACAAATATCCTCAATCATGTCAGAAAAAATACTCATTATGCATCTTTGAAATGTAGCTGGAGCATTACACAAACCAAAATGCATTTTGGTAAAAGCAAAAGTGCCAAAAGGACAGGTGAATGTGGTCTTCTCCTGGTCCTCAGGTGCTACAGCAATTTGGTAATAACTAGAATCCATCCAATAAAAAGTAAAATGCATTACCAGCCACACGTTCTAAAATTTAATCCAAAAATGGTAAAGGAAAATTATCTTTCCTACTGGCTGAATTAATATTTCTATAATCAATACACATCCTCCAGCCAGTGACCATTCTAGTTGGAATCAATTTATTTTTCTCATTTTTGACAACAGTTCAATCAGATTTGTATGGTACCACTTGAGTTGGACTTACCTACTTATTGTCTGAGATGGGGTAAATGATACCCACTGCGAGTAGCTTGAGCACTTCCTCTTTGACAACTTCCTTCATGTTAGGATTGAGCCTATGTTTAGCATCACGAACCGGTCTAGCATTATCTTCAAGATGGATTCTGTGGGTATAAACAACAACATCAATACCTTTGATGTCAGCTATTGTCCAACCAATTGAGCCTCGATGTTTTCTTAAGACTTCAATCAATTGGGCTTCATCCTTTTGATTTAACTTCGAGGAAATCACCATAGGGAAAGTGCCTTCTTCAGGACTAAGAAAAATATACTTTAAATCTTGAGGAAGTGGTTTCCATTCCAACTAGGGAACTTCTTCCTCTGAAGATTTAAGTATGTCTGGTGGTGGTAGAGTTTCAAACTGGGGTTGCCATCTTGTGCCCGCAAATTGTACTTCAAGTGGTAAAGAAGAATCTGCAAAACAGTCTAAAATTTCAAGGACATTTTCATCAACATGGTCAGTTTTTTCATCAAGTAAAAATTCAAGTGTCTGAAAAATGGAATCATCATCAGAGAAAGGAAAAGTCGAGCAAATAAATTTTGTTGGTGTCAAACCCTCTATAGCATTCAAATCACTTGTGTCATAAAAATGTGTTGGCATCTTGCAAGCATTGAAAACGTTCAACTTAAGTGCCATGCTCCCAAAAGTAAGCTTCAGAACTCCACTTTTACAATTAATCAATGCATTTGACGTAGTTAGAAATGGTCTTCCAAGGATGACAGGAGATTGGTCAATAGTGGAGGCTGGCTGCTACATATCAAGAATTACAAAATCCACTGGGTAGTAAAATTTGTCCACATCCTCAATAATACCCCACAACGCCTAAACTGATCTGTCAGCCAATTGTAGCATGATGGAGGTGTTTTTCAGCTCACCTAATCCCAATTACTTATACACTGAGAATGGTAGCAAGTTCACACTACTCTCCAAATAAAGTAAAGCTCTCCCAATGCGTGATTCACTAATCATAATGGAAATGTTGGGAGAGCCAGGATCTTCAAACTTTTGAGGAGTCTCGCTCAATATCAATGCATTGACTTGTTCCGTTAGGAAAGCTTTCTTCTTTACATTCAGCTTCCTCTTCACTGTGCACAAAGTCCTTCAAAAATTTTGCATCTGAAGGAACTTGTTGTATGGCATCCACTAGTGGAATATTAATCTTTACTTGCTTGAAGATCTCATGAATCTTAGTGTTGTATTTGTTCTTTTGGCCAGCTGCCAATCTCTGAGGATAGAGAACCACAGGTTGGTACCCCCTATTAGTTTCAGCATTTGCACTCACAGGCTTCTTCGACTATGGTTTCACTACCTTTGGTTCTTTTTCAACTTCATCAGTCTCTGTTACATCTTCAGGTGTAGGAGCAACTACCTGTCTGTATATGATCATCTCTATTTGGGGAATTTCCTTTCCACTTCTCAAAGTAAGAACGGCCTTAGCTGTCTCAATAACCTCCCCTGAGACATTATGTACCTGCTATGGTTGTTGCTGGTATACTTAAGGATTAGGCTGAGGTTGTGCTAGAAATTTTCCTCTCCCTAGAGTGCTCAATGTCGTACTCTTCTTATTAATGGTGCCCAGCAAGTCATTTATGGTCTGAGTGTTCTGATTGTTTGTGGTGGCCTGAATCTGCATGAATTGCTGAAGTGTATTGGCCATCTGTGTCATATTATCATCTAGATACTTCTTCGCAGATGATTGAGGCTAAGAACTCTGTGTAGCTACATGAGGTTGAAATCTTGGAAGTGTTACAAAAGGATAGCTCTTAGAACTCTGATATGGCTGATATTGGTGTTGAGGAGCAGCCTGATGAAATGGCTGTTGAGAAGGTGGCAGAGACCGGCCAAGTTGATCATTCCTCCATGAGAAATTTGGGTGATTCCTCCACCCCGGATTATATGTATTGGAGAAAGGCTGATTTTGTGCTTTGTTTACCAGTTCGCTGATTGCATCTGCTCTGCCCATTCTTTTGAAATACTGGCATAATTGGGTAGTCTTAGGTCTTGTGGTTTGAATCAGGACATAAAGATCATGCCTCTATTGCATTCAAGGCTTTCACTTTTTCCATCTCCATGACCATTGACCTCTATTATTCTAATAAATGTAGCTATTCGGGTTTGAACATCAGTGTCCTCCTTAAGCTCATATCTGCCCCCACCAGCAATAGCCCTTAGTGGCTGTGCTGTCAATAAAACTCGATCAGTCCGAGTGTTTCATTATTGTGCGCTCTCAGCAAGATAGTCAAATAATGGCAATGCTTCATTAGGTTCCTTGCTAAAGAATTCTCCGTTGCACATAGTCTGAACAAGCTACTTGCATTCTGGAGTGAGACCAGTGTAATAATAATTCACCAGCTTCTAGGATTTAAAACCGTGATATGGACATATGTTCATCAAATCCTTAAACCTTTTCCAGCTGGCTAGGAAAGTCTCGTCAAATTTCTGATTGAGCTGGCTGATTTGTTCTTGTAAATACTGAGTTCTTTGAAAAAGAATTTTTTTTTTTGTAAGAACTCACGCTGCATATCAGACCAACTAGAGATAGAATTAGGCCTTAAAGAATTAAACCAAATCTTCGCTTTATCCTTTAAAGAGAAAGGAACTAAATAAAGTCTAATAAATTCATCAGTAGTAGCTCTATTGATAAAAATAGTGCATGCCAACTCAAAATCTGTCAGGTGCTGATAGGGACTCTCAGTGACATCCCTGACATCATGACATGCTTAATAGAAAAATTAGGTGCATCATCAAGTAAAATAATGCATGATGGTGTAGTGGTGCGAGTGAGTTACAAATAATCCCTAAGAGTGTGTAGTGCAGGTGCAGGCATAGTTTGTTCAATTTCAATGTCCTTGTTTGTAGCAAAAATAGAAGAGCTATTTATCTCTGAGCTGTGTATACTACTTTCAGTGCTTGATATAACTCTAAGCAACCTATTTAAATTGTCTCTCACCCATGACATGAAACATGAGTCCAAATAGCATAAGTATGGTTCAAGTGACTGGATAGTAGGTGACAAGTGAAATGTGTAATCAAAGATAAGATAGTGAAAGAAACATTTGAGATAAAAATAAAAATAACAAGATTAAATTTACGTCAAGCAACTATACCCTGCAACAGCACCAAAAACTTGACTCATTAAAAAATAAGCAGCACAATGGTTGTTACAAATGTTGGAGGATGTCGCTTAATAATTAGGAATAAATTCCTACATTGTCTCATCAGGGAAAATTGCTTAAAATCAAATTTGTTTAAAATTGTGAAAATATTCACAAAGAGAAAATAAAAGTGATGGTATGTCCAATGAATGGAAGGGTGCAACAGGAATGAAAAGGGCACTACTTAGGGACTAGATTCATTTTTTAGATTTGTTTTTAGTGTCGAAATGAAATGTAAAAGATGAACAAATTAAAATTAACAATCAAGGAACCAATTAAGCTAAAAAATCTCAATTAATCAAAAAATTAATTAATAAATTGAAATTAATGAAGTCCTAATTAACCTAACATGCAATGGAACTAAAAGATTAACAAAACTAAACTAAGAACTGAGCTAGATTAGAAAATAATTAATGCAATATGAGCTGAAAATTGAAAAGCCCCAAAATAAAAATTCTAGGGTTCATCCTTATATTTAAATCATAAATTCTCAAAATCAATCCATAACAGTTGTAATGTCTATTTAATGGAAACTTAAAGAAGCAAGAAAAATAACTAACATCAAGTAAATAAACAGCAAATAAAATGCCCAAAGGTCTAAGCCAAATATCTCAAAAATACATCATAAACTTTAAACTAAAATTAAATAAATAGTAGAGAGTAGAAAGAGCAAGCTAAATGGATGGAGATGGAGGTGGTAGGCACTGGAGGACGGTTGGGCAGCGGCAGATGTTGGACCCCTCAAGGTTCTTCAATGTGCAGCGCTCTCTATTCATGTTGCGTCCTACACGAAAAAAACACCAAAAAGAAAATATGTTGGGTCCCCCATTTTTACGTCTCCCTACCTAAAACAGGACGTGAATATGGAAAATGAACATTGCATATGTCAGCGAGAGATGGTGCCTTTACATATATTTGTCCATATAACAGAGTGTACAAATATGGAAACAATCCGTCCTAGAGTAATAAATTTATAATGGCTAATTTACATCAGAGTAATATGTTGAGGGATTACACAAGGAAAGCTTCCTAACTAATATTGCAGATCCTGTAAGACTTCATGCAAATTGATTCAGTCAACATTAGTGCAGATTGCGCAGAGTATGGTGCAGATTAATTTAGTCTTTGTTGTCAACATGATTCTCGGCTGTTTCCTTTACACGCCCCTGCAAGCTCAGCTTGGGGGGACGCACGTTGAGCTTGGATCGGAGGAGATCGAATCTGGTTGAGGCTAATGGTTTAGTCAGTCCATCGGCTAGCTAATCTTTGCTTGAAATAAATCAAACTTCCAGCGTCTTTTGTTGAACTTTTTCTTGGAGAAAGTGGTAATCTATTTCAACATGTTTTGTACGTGCATGGAAGACAGGGTTGGCGGTGAGATATGTGGCCCCGATGTTGTTGCACCAAAGTATTGGCTTCTGAGATAGAAAAATTCCAAGTTCACACATGACTAACTATAACCAAAGTGTCTTGGCTGTGGCATGTGCAACTACTAGGTACTCAGCTTCAGTGCTTGATAGGGTCACAGTTGGTTGTTTCTTTGAGCTCCATAAGACTAAGTTGTCACCAAAATAATTGCAAAAACCAGATGTTGAATCCCAATCATCTGGGCATCCCACCTAGTCGGCATTGGAGTAAATGAAAAGTTGAGTCAAGGAGTTGGGCCGAATGAGAAGTCCATACTTGATGGTGAATTTTAGATACTGTAGAATCCGTTTCATTGCAGTCCAGTGTTCCTCAATGTGCTTGTGCATGAATTGGCAAGCCTTGTTGACTGCAAAAGAATTGTCAGGGTGTGTCAATGAGAGGTACTGTAGGCCGCCCACAACACTCCTGTAATTTGAGGGATTTTCATATGGTAAACCCGAGAAGAGTGAAAGTTTTTGTGAGGAAGACATTGGGGTCAGCACTGACTTTGCTTCAAGGATTTTTGTGTGGTGAAGTAAGTCATAAACGTACTGACTTTGTGTCAAAAGGAGGCCCTCAACCACGTGATGAGCTTTAATACCTAGAAAAAAGCTTAGACCACCAAAGTCTTTCATGGAAAATTGGGTGCTGAAGTTCGAAATGAGTTGTGAGATAGCCTTTGCACTCGAGCCAGTAATTAGGATGTCGTCGACATAGACTAAGATAAACAATGTAGTCGAACCTTGTCTGCAGATGAAGAGTGATGTGTCAGAGCTAGAGTTTAGGAAGCCGAGAGATAGAAGGTGTTCTTGCAACCGATGCTACTAAGCCCGTGGGGCTTGGTTCAGCTCGTATAATGCTTTGTGTGGCTGACATATATGGTTGAAAAAATTAGGATGCCCATAACCAAGGGGTTGGTGCATGTATACCTCCTTAGATAAATTCTCATGAATGAAGACATTTTGGATGTCTATTTGATGGATCGACCATTGCTTGGAGACAGCACAGCTCAAGACTAGGCGGATGGTGGTAGGCTTCATCACGGGGCTGAAAGTGTCGCCAAAGTCATTGCCTTGTTGTTGGTGATAGCCTTTGGCAACCAGTCGGGCCTTCCGGTGCTCTAGAGTACTGTCGGACTTGTGTTTAGATTTGAAAAGCCATTTGGAGCCTAGTATATTCATGCCTGGTTTTGCAGGTACTAGGGACCAAGTGTCGTTTTTCATGAGGGCAGTAAATTCTGCATGCATGGTTGCCCTCCATTCACTATGTTTACGAGCCTCTATGTAATAGGATGGAGATTCGAAACACTACCTGCAACAAGAAAGGATTGTTGCAGCGCGTATTGAACCGTGCTGTCAGTGTATGTCTTTGGCTCGACAATGTTGTTCTTGGAGCGAGTTCTCATTTGATGAGGATGAGGATCGGGGTGTTTTGTAGCAGCGACATCTTCTAGAGATAGAGCAGTAGGGAACAAATTTATGGTGGGTAGGGACGAGGTTGTAGGGATCTTTAGAGAAGAGGACATAGATGGAGATGAGGGTGAGGATAGCATGTCGCGTGAGTGAGGTGGTGACGCTGGGAGATTATGGGGAGACGACGTCGTTAATTTTAATGGATTGGAGGAGACAGAATGATTATTTTGAGAGGGTGACAACGTGTCGTGTGGGAATATAGGGAATGAAAGGATAACGATGGGGTTGGACTTGAGAGTGTGCAGATTGGGCATGGTTTATGTGCTTGCAAAGGGAAACATGTGTTCGTTGAAGATAACATGTCGAGATACAAGAATTTTTCCACTGGTTGTATCAAGGCATTTGAAGCCACGGTGCATATTGCTAAAGGCAATGAATAAACACCTTTTTGAGCGAAAATGAAGTTTGTGACGATTAAAAGGGTAGAGATAAGGAAAACACGCACAACCAAAAATTTTTAGAGTTGAAAAATCGGGTGCATGCTTGTAGAGTTTTTCAAAAGGGGAGGTTCCAAGAGGAGTTGTGGGAAGCCGATTAATGAGGTAGGTGGCCATAAGAAAAGCATCATCCCAATAAGCATGAGGGACACTACTATGAGATAAAAGAGATAGACTGGTTTCAATCACATGATGATGTTTCAATTCAACGGACAGGTTTTGTTGTGATGTATGAGGGCAAGTAATCTAGTGTAGGATACCAATTTGTGCAAAGTATTTGTTAAGAGGCTGATACTCTCCACCCTAGATGGTTTGCATAGATTTTATTTTACATTTAAATTGACATCCTAGAAGTTTTTGGAACGAACAAAATATTTGCAGGACATTGGATTTGTTTGGGATTGGATTTAACCATGTAAATTTGCTAAAGTGATCAACAAAGGACACATAATATTTATTTCCATTGGTAGACATCATGGGAGATGGACCCCAAACATCAGAGAAAATTAACTCAAGAGAAGAATTTGAAATTGATTGAGAATTAGAAAAAGGAAGGCGATGACTCTTTCCTTGTTGACATGTGGAACACACACCTGCAATTTTATTTGATGAAACAGGTAAGAAAAACTTAGAACAAGATGACAAACAGTTTGATAAGAGGGGTAGCCCATTCGGCAATGCCACACATCAAGAGGAGCATGTTGAGACAGGTATGTTTGATGAGATCTGATGGGAGTGATGGAGGAAGTAAATGTGTAGAGCCCGTCTTTAGTTTTGCCTTGCAGAAGAACTTTCCCCGTTGCCTCGTCCTTCACCAAAAAGGAAGAGCAATGAAACTCAAGATACACGTTATTGTCAATTGTAAATTGACTTATAGAAATTAAATTTTTATTGATCTATGGTACATGCAATAATTGATTTAAATAAAATGAGTGAGTTGCTGTAGAGAGAGTGGTAGAACCAATGTTTTTGATAGGCAAACTTGCCTCATTTTCGACTTGAATTTGATCATTTCCAGTGTAAGGCTTAGAAGTCACCATGAGATTACTGAAATCATTTGTTAGGTGATTTATGGAGATGGTATCTGGGTACCAATTAGCATCCGTAGTCGAGGAGGGTGAGGTCAAGTATGCTACCATATTGGGAGGTGTACCTTGGTAGGCATGATCGAAACGATAATGGCATTGTATTGCAATGTGGCCATTTTTGCCACATACTTGACATGTGGTTCTCGGATTGGAGAAGTGCTGTAATGATCCACCTCGTCTGCAGTTGCCACGTCCCCGTCCTTTGTAATTGGAGCTGGAACTTTGTTGTGAGGGACATTGCTAAGAGTGAAATTTCCCACCACGGGAACGATTGTCATTGCGGGTAGCAACATTCATCGAGCCAACTGTTGTTTCTAAAGTAGATTGTTGTTGTTGAATCCGTAACTCAAAAGCAAGGAGATGGTTAAACATCTCTTCAAGAATCAAGACCTCCGAGGAGGTAAGCTGTGAATTCATGGCTTTGAAGAGGCTGTCCAAAGGCAGCCAAGTTGTCCGAATAGGACTTCATATTTTGAAAGTAATCTGAAATGGACAAGTTAGGATTTTTTGTGGAAGCCAAGAATTGTCGAGTTTGGATGGCTCGGGCAGATGAGTGGGATGTAAACATTTTTTCAAGTGCAACCCAGACTTCTCTAGCAATAAAGAGTCCTACCATTTGTACCAAGATGCCTTCAAACAATGAAGACACTAGAGTGCTAAGAACAACTTGGTCTTGATCATAGTAGGTGATGTACTTGGGATTAGGAATTGAGAGTGGAGTAGTGGCGCCAGTTTCCGCTTTAGGGTTGGGAATAGTTGGTGAGGGACTGGATATTGTGCCATCAACGAAGCCAAATAAGCATTGGCCATAAAGGTATGGGACAATTTGTGTTTTCCATTGGAGGTAATTGTCTTTTGTGAGCTTGCCAGTAATGAGGCTATGGATGCTAACGGGATTGATTGAGTTGGAAGGGGGGAGGCCATATCTCTGGATTGAAAAAAAAATGATAGGGGTCATTATTAAGCTTTTGATACCATAAAACAGGACGTGAATATGGAAAATACTCCCTGCATATGTTAGTGAGAGATGATGCCTTTATATATATTTGTCCATATAAGAGAGTGCACAAATATTGAAACAATCTGTCTTAGAGTAATAAATTTACAACGGTTAATTTACATCAGAGTAACATGTTGAGGCATTACACTAGGAAAGCTTCCTAATTGATATTGCAGATCTCGTAAGACTTGATGCACATTGATTCAGTCAACATTAGTGTAGATTGCGCAGAGTATGGTGCAGATTAATTTAGTCTTTACTGTCAACATGATTCTCGGCTATTTCCTTTACACCACCAAAGTGAAAACTGAAAAGCCCTTGCCTTTTATTTTTTATTTTTTATAGAATATAAAAAATATATTGTGCATGTGAAGAAAATATTGCTTAATTAAATCACAAGTTATAAAATTAAGCATAAACTATGTTATAATCAATTAAAATCACAACTCGGATTTATGCATCTTAACTATTTTTTCATCTGAAACCAATAATAATGCAATGAAATAATTCAAATATATGGGTTCTAGATGTATAAAATATGCAATAATTCAGCTCAATCAGTATGCTAAAATAGGAAAATCGATCGTGTGCCTCCTAGACTCGGCTCAGGTATTTCTTTAGTTTTTCTCTCCTTGTGGCGTATATTCCCAACACTTGGTTGACTATTACTTGTGAGTCTGACTTTACCTCGACCTCGGTCGCTCCCAATGCTTTGGCCACACAGAGCTCTACTGCATGTGCCTCGTATTCCGCTTCATTGTTTGTGGTTTTAAATGTGAGTCTCGCCATGTAATGATGCTCTTGCCCTTCGTCGCTAATTATTTAGATTCCTACCCCTTTGCCAGCATGACAAGAGGAGTCACCCACAAAAAGATCCACGATTTTATTGTTTGGGCGGCGACCATTTCTAGTGGAAAACCTGAGAATTTAGAAACAAAGTCTGCCAATGCCTACCCTTTTACAACCTTTCTTGACAAGTACTCGATGTCTAACTCACTGAGCTCGATGGACCACCTAACTAATCTCTTCGAGTTGTCTGGTCTCTGCAATACCCTTTTTAGGGGTCTTTCTGTGAGTACTTTGATTGAGTGGGCCTGGAAGTATGGATGCAACCTCCTGGACGTTGTCACCAAGGCAAACGCCAACATCTCTACTTGTGGATATCTGACTTTTGCTTCTCTTAAGGCGTGACTTATGTAACACATAAACTTCCATAGTCCGTCCTATATGGCTTTTAAACATCTAGTTGACCAGCCTCTGGTAGGTTGCCCCAGTGTTTTTCTGGCCAAATAGCATGACTTGGTAGCAATACAACTCTCGATCTGTGATAAATGAGGTTTTCTCTTTTTCTGTTGAGTGTATTTGGATTTGGTCATAGCCTGAATAGGCTTCCATAAAACTCAACATCTTGTGCCCTGCAGTGGCGTCCACGATGACATCGATTTGCAGCAGGGGGTAGCTATCTTTTGGGCAGACTTTGTTTAAATCGGTGAAGTCCACGCATATTCTCCACTTTTCATTTGCTGTTTCACTAGGACAACATTGGATAGCCATTCGGGGTAATGAGCTTCCCTAATAAATCCTGCGGCGAGTAGGCATTCTACTTCCTCGATGATCGCTATATATTTCTTCGTGCTGAATGATCTTTTCTTTTGATGCACCTTCTTGTGCATGGGGTCCATGCATAGTTGGTGTTCGATAATGTTGTTGTCGATCTTGGGCATATCTTCGTGAATCCAGGTGAATACATCCCAGTGCTTTACTAATAATTGTCTTAGGGTCTCTCGATTTTTTAGGGGAATTCGAGTTCCAATCCGAGTTGTTCCGTTGAGGCAATCTGGGGATAATGTTACGATCCTTAAGGGCTCATTCGTCTGTACTTGCTATAAGTTTTGCTCGTCCCTCACCTTCATGCCCCTGTGTAAAAGGACTGTAGGAGGTAGGGGCAATGTAGCTTGGCCATCCTCTTGGGAGGCTTGGTTGCCGTTGCCTGCGATAGTGCATACTTCTCCTCCTTTTTTTCTTAGTTCCTACACATAACATTTCCGTGCTATGGTTTGCTTGCCTCTTGCTTCTCTCACTCCTCATTCAGTTGGGAACTTCATCTTGAGGTGGTACATGGATGTGACTGCTCTGAGATTGTTCAGTGTTGGTCGCCCTAGTATAGCATCATACGCAGTGGATGCCTTCACGACCAAGCAATCGGTAATGGTGGTTGCAATGTGCATCCTTCTTCCTACCTTGATTGCGAGGGTAATGGCACCCACCGGTTGGATCAAATCTACAGAGAAGCCCTTTAGCGGCGTCAGATGTGGTCTCAGCTTAGTGGTGTCTATGCCCATCTTTATGAAGGCCTTCCAAAATAATATGTCTGCTGAGCTCCTATTGTCAATAAGAATGCACCTGGTAGTGTAATTAGCGACAATGAGGGTTACTACTAGTGAATCATCATGAGGGTATAATATTTCTTCACAATCTTTTTCCCCAAAAGAGATAGCTACTGAGGTGTCAAAATTTTGGTGCATGGGCGACCTTTTTGCTATATAGATTTCTTCGTATCTCGCCCTTCGGGCGTGTGCACTCCTTCTAGACAAAGATGCGCTACCTGCAACAAATCTGCCTGCTATTGTCCTGATTTCACCTAAGGATGCTTTGTCCCTATCATTATTTTGAGCCATCTTGTCCTTGTCATTATTACGAGCATCTTCCTTCGATGGACGTCGCCTATCAGAGCTGTTGTTTCTACATGGGTTGTGTCCTCTCTCAAATCGTCATTTGGGCTTTGCTCGCTCCACGACCATTCATTCAAGCTCTCCAGTGCCCGCCAGTACGGTCACCCTTTTCTTCATGGTCGTGTAGTTCTCTGTCCAGTGTGAGTCCATTTTATGATTTTTGTAATAGCACCTGCCGGTTTTGGGCTGGTGGTGTTCTCATTCTGATTCTTCCTTTCTTGCACATTCAAATTATTGTGGATGAGGACAAGTTAATATGGGATAAGGAAAGGAATGGTTGCCTTAGTGTGAGAAGTGCCCACAAATGTTTCAGAAATTAGTCTACAGCAACAACAGAGGGTGAAAGCTCTTCAAGCAATACCAATAAAAAATTATGGAAGCAAATCTGGAGAATGAAGGTTCCCCCCAAGGTGAAAGTATTTGCTTAAAGGACCTGCATTGAGGCCTTTCCCACGAGATGTAACTTGAAAAAAGAAAGGTAGTCGATGATGAAACATGTCAACTGTGCTCTACAGGAGCAGAAACTACAGCACATGCATTGTTTCAATGCAAAATGCTTCCAACAATGTGGTGTAAGCAACTTCCTCAGGGAGACTTTAGGGAATGGATATGTAGAGTACTGGACTCTTGCTACAATGAGGCATTAGAAAGTCTATTCATGATAGATTGGGCATGCTGGTATAGAAGAAGCCATGGGATTTTTGAAGAGAAACAACTCACCCCTGAGGAAGCTATTGACTCAGCCCTTTCTCTGCATTGAACTTACAAAGTTACTAAAGCCCTCGACATCAACAGAGTAAGGAGAATCTCCCAATGGCAACCACCTCCACAAGGTTCAATAAAACTCAATGGAGATGGGGCTGTTTTTCATGTTGAAAGTAAAACAGGAGTTGGACTCATTGCTCGAGATTGGGAAGGTAAAGTTTTAATGGCAGTAAGCCAGAAAGAAGAGGCTGTCATGGAGCCCCTGGAGATTGAACTTCTAGCATTATTGAGATGACTGCAATTCAGCATCCCCCTTGGTCTCCAGTCCTTGTGCATAGAAACCAACTCTTTGCTACTGGTCAAAGAAATTTCCAGCCCTCTACATTCGAATGCCAGTTATGGTAATGTCATAACATATATCCAAGAGCTCAAGTGTAGATTTCTAAGTTGTTCCATTAATCATATCAATAGAGAAGCAAATCAGGCTACTCACAAGTTAGCTAGATTTTCTAGGAATGTTTTTAATACAACTATATGGTGGGAATCTATTCCCAACTATGTTCAACCAGTCCTATAGACTAACCTTCATCTGTAATGCTATTTTGGCAGTTATTAATGAGAAGGTGTTTTTACTATATATAAAAAAAAATATTGTGGATGAGTTGGGTGTTATGCTCTTATCACCTTTCACGCCTCTTGTTTTGGTGGTTCGGTGCAGCTTTCCTATTCCCCAAACTGCTTTTGAGTTTTGCCTTTGGCTCCCCTTTCCTTGGTTCTACAAGAGCCTGTAATGTATCTTCGACGTTGACGAAGTCACCCGCCCTATCCATAAACTCTCTCAGGGTATAGGAGGTCTTTCTAGCCAACTCAGCCAATGAACGGGTTGTGTGGCCAAATCCCACCTAACAGGGCTGCTAGGGCAATCTTCTCGTTTTGATCATCTGTCGTCAACCTTTCTTTATTAAAACGGGTGAGGTATGTCTTTAGGCTCTCCTCTTCCCTTTGTTTGACGGTCATGAGATATGCTGCTGGGCGCCTATGCCTCTTGCTAGGTAGAAATTGTGTTAAGAACTGTATGACTAGCCCTTCAAAGTTATTGATCGATCCCGGCCGGATTGTTTCAAACCATCCTTTCGCCATTCCCCTCAGGGTTAGGGGAAAAGATCGGCCGACAATTTTTCCTGTGAAACTGTGGATTGTGATATGCGCCTTGTAGTTTTTCAGGTGATCTACTGGGTCTTTGGACTCATCATACATCTCTATCTGTGGCACTTTAAACTTTGGCAGGAATGGCACGGCCATTACATCCGCACTCTAAGGCAAATCCGTGTGGCTTAACAGCTATTCTACCAAGGAAGATCCCCCTATCTTTTTCACCATCTCCTCGTACTTGTCAGCGAGGCTACATAGCTTGTCATGTAGCTTCTTCTTTTCCACATCCTCCATGTTCACTACCCCATTGCTATGTGCTTCTGTTTCTTCCTATTCGCTATGGTTGGGCATGGTAGCATCACTGCGCTCGATATTGTGGCGCTTTAGTTCATCGTCCTCTTTTCTTTAGGTTTTCCATGGCTTCTAATGCCATTTTTAGCTTTTCTTTTGTCATTACTAACCTTGTTTCCATGTCTACAGGCGTTGCGTCTTGGTCATGAGTTGCTTGAGAACGAGTCACGATTGGCATGAGAGAACCACGTTGAAGTATGATGAGAAACTGAAATGACAGATTACAGATCCCACAAGTGGTGCCATTATAAAGGACGTGTCCTACCATCAATTGTAATTGTTCACTTGCAAATCGATAAGTTGGTTGCACGATGTGCTTGAGACACCTCGATGCCTAAATCAGTAATAAACGAGGGGTGATAGTTTAGGAATACTCAATAATCCATCTAGAGACTTACCTGTTGCCTCTATATATAGGTGTGGATAATATTAGATCATTATTGTTAATTAACCAACTTCATTTGAGACTTAGCTATAATAAGACTTATCCCTAATATCATAGAATTATTGGATCATCACTCTATTTATATTCACAACGTAAGGGTCTATCCGCCCTAATAAATAGGGCTGCTAGACTCCAAACACGATCCATAATTCTCTTTACAAAAGATGGGCCTTGGGTCCCTAGTAGTTGGGCCCCTAGTTTGGGCCGAATGAATATTGTCCCCTCCAATATCCATATGTAGAGAGCACTTGTAGACGACATTTCTATCTAGTAAATGGAAGGGTCGGAGGTGGTGTGAGAAGAGTTTGATAAGTTAATGGTCCAAATAAAAGATTCCCTCTTTGAGATACGTCACCAAGAATTTGCTTGAGCAAAAAGCGCAGTCGAGTAAACTTTGCCTGATTTCAGTACTTTTTCTAGAGTTATGATTTGAAGTATATTTTTAATTCCATTTAGTTTGCAATAAATATTTAAACACTTAAAGAATTATTTTGTACGAATGGATTTTTATTTATTTAAGTCATTTTAAATTTCAATTTAAAAGCTAACTTTTTACTCTAGAATAAGTGTAGCGTCGAAGACATCTTTATCTGAAGAGGAGGCTTCATCGTCCAATTTCTCATAAATGATGTTCCACTCAACTCATCATTAATTTTTATGATATTAGAATCACCAAGAAGGAGCCAAGGTAGATTATTCAGCACCATAATCAAATCTCTAAGAGGAAGATAAATTACATTTGCCATAAACAATTAAAAAAAATGGCAACAAACCAATAAAAATTGCTACATAAGGCTTAAATTCTTACAATAAAAATTTTCATGCCCTTGTGATTTGCAATGTATGCAAAAATTAGGGAACGGAAAGTTGAACAAAAGCCATTTTGCAACAAAAGAGTAAGAAAGTATTAACGTAGTGTCGAAAAAGACAACAAATAGTTAGAGGTCATGGGGTGAAGTTGCGGCGGATGGACGAAGGAAACTGATGGATATCACTTCCTTACACCTACACGAAAATTACTGAATTGTAATAAAGATGAAGGGAAGAACATTAAAAAATGTTTGGTTTTTTAAATGGGAGAAATGTTTGGCTTGCTCGCCCCATGGTGGTGTGGTGGAATTTGGTAGATATTATATGAGTAATGCTACTCATTATTTATTTTTTTATCATTCTCTTATCATTTTATGATGTGACATTAAATGATTAGAGACTATATATTATATTTTACTTATGAATTTATCATCTAATGCCATGTCATGGAATGATAAGAGGATGATGAATAGATTTTTTCGTATTATATATGACACGGAAATGACACATTACCAATTTTGTTAAAATAAGGTTAAAAAAAATGGGGTTAAAGACAACATAAAATTTTTTGATTTTCACACGTTTGCATTTTTGCATTTTAATCCTTGGGTTTGAAGCTTTTTGTAGTTGACTCCATACGTCCTATTAGATCCACTAGCAATATAGTAGCCATGTGGGATTAAAACAATCAAAGTTTTAAACATGACCCCAAGAATTCCACGCCAACCACTTAAAAACAGGGGGTTCAAATCCCCAATATACCTAGAGGGATGAATATGTAATTTCAGAATTTATTGAATTATTTAAATCAACAACCAATCATTCAATCAGATTGTGAGAAATAATCAACACATTAATTTTGGTAACAAAGTAGAAACCCGTTTGAAGAACATTTTCAATATTTAAAATCACTGTAGGTATAAGTCACTATCTAAAATCCAATATAGAAATTTAATTTGTTACAACTAATATAGAAACATTTACAAGACTCTTGAAGTAATTAAATTTAACTTGTAACATTACGAGTATCTCACTCGATCTTTGCACCTTGGCAACTCCAAACTATTACCCTTTCTATAGTTTCACCACCAACACCAACTCAATCTCAGTACCCAGGTAGCTTCGAAAATTCTTCTTGACAAAAAACATGTCCACACTAACGGACGTAGCAGCACTCAAACACGAGCAAAATATGATGGATGTCTGTTATAAAGAGATAATTGATTTTCATTGCATAATGGATCACCTTAGGGCTTTCTCTCAAGAATAAAATTAATACGACAATTCTAGTCTTTAGTCACACCCTAGAAGTCCTGCATATTATTCTATATACACTTAAGTTAAAGTAGACTACTTAGAGAGTCCAAACACTAGTGAAAAAAGTTTCTCGAAATTCTTATTGGAGCAAACTATCGAGCAAACTTTCTATTCAGTTTTTTATTCCTATAAATATTGGAGTTCGAAGATTCTTATGAAACATGAATTTATAGATAAATGAGTTAGCTTTCCAACGATACCATTATCAACTCAATTTGATATTGGAATGAAAAGTTAGAACTGGTTTAATTCGACTAGATTGATCTCATCAAATCTTGCAAAGTTGAAATCTTTATACTTTTTATTCCAAACCTAAACTATACTCAACATATTTACAACTTAATTGGACTACACTTTATAATATGCCAACATATTATTTTTAAACTAATAATCACATTTTAAGAAAAATAAATAGAAAATAGAAAAATATAAAACCCAATAATTAATTTTACGAATCTGGAAGGGATATTTAGAGCCTTGGGGGCATAAGCCTATGTGTTGGAGAGCCCAAGTCTAAGACCTCAAGAATCGGATCATTTCTGAAAAACAAAAGATTGGACCTATGACCACGTGGTGAATAACATAGAGAATAGATAACGCCTCCGATGAATCTGGAAAGTTATCCTACCAATTTATTCGAGAGTTATCCAAGATAAACTCTGGAGCTAGTTGTTATCAATACCTTCATACTCCTATAAATGATACTTAAGGGCTGGTTTGGATTCATAGATGAAATGAAATGGTTTTAAATAAAAGATGAAAGTTGAAAAAAAGAGTGCTAGAATATTATTTTTAATATTATTATTATTTTAAGGATTTAAAAAGTTGAATTGGAATTTGAGAAAGTTAAATTATTTATTATATTTTGTATGAGAATTTGAGAAAGTTGTAATGATGAGATGAAATGAAATGAAACACTTTCCGAATCCAAACGGTGGAGAGGTAACGTATTTTTCATTCATGCACTTATATCAAGAACACTTCTCTCTAACTTAGGCATCAGAGTTTCACTAGGCATTCAGTGCCGCCATCTCATCTGTTGCAGGTCATCCATGCAGTTGATGGTGTGAAACATGTCATTAACATAATCCAAGAAATTTTAAAACTTAAGAAAACAACTCTATAATATAAAAAGGTAATCAAACAAAAAGAGTGAAAATAATGAACGAATTTTGGGGTGGCTCGAACCATCACCTAGAGGTAAAAAGTTAGTTAACAAACTATATTGTTGAGTTTGTTAATAATTTTTGTTGTTGTAGTAATGTTCTATTTTCTGCTATCGATTTTCCTGAAATGTTTTCTTAACTTTCAATTCCAAGTTTTTCACTTTTAAAAAATATTCTTTTAGATTTATTATTTTTTTTAAGGTAGCTGATGTTGGATTATTGTACTAGATGTTTGATTTTCATTGGCTCTTACTGGCACGTGGCATCTCATTTGTTTTCACAATACATCTCATATCATCTAATTATTATAATTTTTTTAAAATTTTTACACGAAATAAAATTAATAATTCAATATTTTTAAATCCTAAAATAATAATAATATTAAAAAAATATATTATAACAATATTTTATTTAATTTTTAATTTTTATCTCAATTCATATCATCTCATCTATAAAAACAAATAGAGACCTTATTGAAAATATGGGTGGAGAGAGTTAATTACAAAAAATCTTTGCCTTGGGATTTAAAATGCCAAAATTGGAAACCTAGGTGCTATTTGCAAATGCATGAAAACTTTTGGACTAATTATATATATATATATATATATTTTATGTAAGTGCAAAATTATATATACTTCTAAATAAGGTGATAGTGACATTTTGTGTCGCGTGTTAAAATTCTAATTATGCCACATGTCAACTGCGTTGTCAATGAGTCGATGAAGAAACATTGCCTTTCGAACTATGGGTGTAAATTGGTTTGTTCGGTCGGGTGATGATCCATCATTTTTTTGGACCGGACCAAACCAAATATTTATAAGGATCGGACTAAACCGGTAGTTATCGATCCGATCTGATCCAATTATTATTATTATTATTCTTATTTTCAAATAAATTATTAATTTGTTTATTTAAATTATTAAATTAAAATTAAGTGAATTATTAATGTAGATTATATAACTAACTTATTAAAAAAATATTTTATATGTTCAATAATAATAAATTAGATGAAAATTATATAATAAATTATACAATTATTATATAAAATAATACATATAAAATACATTTAAAATTAAAAATATATATTTTTCCAATTCAGTCGGTCCGGTTCGAGGAAATCCCACCCTGGAACCGGACTGAAGACCGAAAGTTGAGAAATCCTTGAACTGAGACTGNAGAGCAATAAATGAGGTAGAAGAGTAGTAAGCTTATCATTATCCAAACTTAAAATTGAGATCGGAAAAGATGTAAAACAGAAAAAAAATTATAAAAAATATTGATTAACGACAAAATTTAAAATTATTTAATGAAACCTATAAATCATACTTAAATAGCTTCAAAATTTAAATAAAAATAAAAAATCTAAGTTATTACATAAAAATTATATACGTAAATAAACAAGAATCTTACTAAAATTTGGTCAAAATTGAAATGACAATCACTTCCAAAATTTGAAATTAAATAAGCAAAAAATGAATGTACTAACGTAGAATCTGAATATATTAATATGGATTTTGCATCATATTCGTAACAGCTATGTTTGGGGCAATCTGTACTACGTCGCAAGTCGATTTGGATTAATTTGGGCTTAGTTAACGAAGCACCGTCGCCGTTGGGATCACGTTCACTCGGTTGGAAAAATTCTACTCTTTGTCAAAAGAAGTACCGTTCAAACCACGCGCACACCAACTCGGTTGTGTCGTAAAAAGTTGTATTCCGATTCAGTCCACTCCTCATTCAATGGTATTAGCGATGGAAACAAGCTTGGCGTCGCATGACTCGGCATCGACAGATAACACAAACGTTTGTGTCTAGAATATATGTCAGACTAGAATTTACACAGTTCGCCAAAACAAAAGGAACACAAACAGCATCCAGACATGAGACGTGGATGGGTTTGGTTGGGTTAAGTCTCGGATGGACCTCCCCCTTATACTCCTGTAGGAAAGTCCAACTAATAACCCCCATAGCCAGCTTTGGCTTCTTTCTTCCAATAGGCAACAAGTCTCCCCCGTGGACTGAATTCAATCTTCGAGGGTGACCCTCATGGCCGTAATCCTGAGTTCCTCCAGCTTTTGCCTCTTGCTTTTCTCCCTTCTGGTCACCCCGCCTATTGCTATTGCCGGAGTCTTTGCCCCCAACGGCGTCCTCAGCGTCAAGTACCGATACGCCGGCCTCGAGCGCTCCCTCACTCAGCTCAAAGCTCACGATAGCCGCCGCCAGCTTCGGATTCTTACCGGCGTCGATCTTCCCCTGGGCGGCTCCGGTCGTCCCGCTGCCGTCGGGTCCTCCTTCCACTCTTTTCTTTTTGTTATTTTCTTTTCAATTTCTGAATTTAGTTTCTCTTTTGATTTCTTTGCACGCACGCGTACACGCGGGGTAAATACTTACTTAATGTTGTCGTTCTGGAAAAGTTTCACTCTGTTCCAAGTGATTTTACCAGTGGGACTTATCAAATTTACATGCTATTATTTCCATATCCTTGTGTATGTGATTGTTATTTTGGAATTGCCATCGTTATACAATCTTAATTCGTTTGTTTCAACTTTTGGGGATGCTGTAGGCTTTACTATGCTAAAATAGGGATTGGGACACCTCCAAAAGAATACTATGTGCAGGTAGATACGGGAAGTGACATTATGTGGGTCAACTGCATTCAGTGCACTGAGTGCCCCAGTAGAAGCTCCCTTGGTGTATGCTGGCTCCCTTCTCTACCTTGATTCTTTGCTTCTTCCTCTTTTGTTGTCATTATTGTCCCTTTTTTTGGGGCCAACCTCCTAGTGTTTTGGAGATCGCAAATAAATTTGGATTTGGTTCCTTCTCTCTGATTCATTGTCTACCTTTCAACAGATTAAGCTGACGCTATACAATATAGACGACTCAGAGACAGGGAAAATGGTTCCTTGTAATAAAGAATTTTGCTTGGAGATAAACGGGGGTCCTTTATCTGGCTGCATGGCTAATATGTCCTGTCCATATCTTCAGATATATGGAGATGGCAGTTCCACTGCTGGATACTTTGTAAAGGATGTCTTACACTATGACCTGGTGTCTGGAGACCTCCAAACTACTTCTTCCAATGGAAGTGTTATGTTCGGGTGAGTTTACATCCATACTTGTTCCACCGATCAAAAAAAGAAAAAAAGAAAAAGAAACAAAACATCCATACTTGTTTTGTTAGTGAAGTTGTTTATAGGTATATTTTTCTGGCAGCATGTTCGTGATTTCTTTGTGCACTCATAATATAATCTGATACATGGTATACTTTAACAAGAATTTATGCATGTGTGTTCACATATTCATAGCAGCATCAGTGATATAAACCCAATACTTTTAGACAGTAGTGAACGATCTGGAGACAGTAGGACGTGCCCAACAATGACAGAGTTTTCATATTGTATCTTTGACTTAAACCTGTTGGACATTCCTCTCATGGGGGGCTCTTTTACTTGGTCGAATAATCAGACGTGGTCTCGGCTGGACAGATTTCTAATCTCACTGGAGTGGGAGGTGCACTATCTGGAGGTGTGTCAAAAGAGGCTGCCACGTCTTTTCTCGGATCATTTTCCTATCTTGTTGGATTGTGGAGGCATTCAAAGTGGGCCCCGATACTTCAAGTTCGAAAACATGTGGCTGAAAAATGAAGGCTTTGTGGATAAGGTTAGTCAATGGTGGTCTTCATACCAGTTTCACGGTAACCCCTCATATATCCTAGCCGGTAAATTAAAAGCCTTGAAGAATGATATTAAGCTTTGGAATTCTTAGTCCTTTGGAGATATAGGGGAGCGAAAGAAATTCATGGTGGAGGAGTTGCAACAGTTTGAGAGGATACTTGAGGCTTGAGTCCTCTCACCGGAAGAGCTATTGCGGAAGGCAGAGTTGGTTTCAGAATTGGAGAGAGTATTATCTTTGGAGGAGATTTCTTGGCGCCAAAAGTCAAGAGCATTGTGGTTGAAAGAAGGGGATCGGAGCACAAAGTTCTTCCATATAGTTGCCAACTCTCATAGAAGAAATAATACCATTGAAATGAGGAATATTAATGGTATGGAGTGCAAGGAGGCCCCTTTGATTTTGGACCATGGGGTGGATTTCTATGAACAACTGCTTACAGAACGTGAGGTATGGAGGCCAAAATTGGATGGTCTTGGTTTTGATACTATTGAGCCTCAAGCAGCATCTTGGTTGGAGAGGCCTTTTGAAAGAGGAGGAAGTGTATGACGTAGTGAGACGCATGGGTAAAGATAAAGCCTTAGGTCCAAATGGCTTCTCGATGGGCTTTTTCCAATCATGCTAGGAGGTGGTGAAAGAGGACATTATGAATGTGTTTCAGGAAATATCCTTGGCTGAAAAGTTTGAGAAAAGTCTAAATGCTACTTTTATTCCGCTGATCTTGAAGAAGATTGGAGCGTCGGAGGTTAAGGATTGTTGACCCATTAGCCTTGTGAATGGGGTGTATAAAATGATCTCCAAGGTGCTTGCCAACAGATTAGGGGAGGTTTTGTGTAAGTTCATTACGAAGCCACAAAATGTGTTTGTTAGTGGGCGACAAATTCTTGATTCAGTCCTTATAGCGAACGAGGACCTGGATAGCAGATTAAAAGCTGGCTCCATGGGAATTATTTGCAAATTAGATATGGAGAAGGCATACGACTATGTAAACAAGGACTTCCCCCTATATTTGCTGAGGAGATGCGGATTTAGGGGTTAGATGGCTTACTTGGATTAGTTGGTGCATTTCAACGGCAAGATTCTCAGTCTTGATTAATGGCTGCCCTACCGGCTTTTTCAACAGCTCTTGAGGTCTAAGGTAAGGAGATCCATTGTCTCCACTTTTCTTTGCTATCATTATGGAGGCTGTGAGTAGGATGATATCGGCGGTGGTTACTCATGGGTTTGTGGCTATATTTCTGATTGATGACCCCAATAGGGGCATTATTACTTTATCTCATTTACTTTTTGCAGATGACACGCTCCTATTCTGTGAGGCAGATGGAGACCAGTTGAGGGCATTGAAGGCTTTGTTATTATGCTCTGAAGCAGTGTCAGGCTCGAAAGTGAATTTTGACAAGTCAAAGTTAGTGCCAGTGGGGAACGTCAGTAATACTTGGTAGCTAGCTAGTATACTTGGGTGTAAGGGAGCCTCTCTTCCCATTACCTATTTGGGATTGCCTTTGGGGGCTGCTGCAAGGGTGTCATCCATTTGGGATTCAGTTATTGATAAGATATGAAGAAAATTGGTAGGGTGGAAGAGATTGTATTTGTCGAAGGGTGGTCCGTTGACTCTCATTAAGAGTACCCTTTCTAACTTACCTACCTACTTTTTGTTTTTGTTTCAACTGCCTGCATGTGTAGCGATTCGGATTGAAAAATTGTATCGTGATTTCTTATGGAGTGGGATAGAGGATGAATTCAAATTTCACCTGGTTAACTAGGATAAGGTGTGTAGATCAGTCTCGTCAGGTGGGTTGGGTATAAAAAACTTGAGAACATTCAATCAGACCCTACTTGGGAAGTGGCTATGGAGGTCTAACATGGAACTAGAAGCCCTATGGAAATTGGTGGTTGATTGCAAATATGGAAGTTTGTGGGGTGGTTGGTGCACTAAAGAGGTAAATGGGGCCAATGGTGTGGGGGTTTGAAAACACATTAGGCGTGGGTGGGGGGATTTTAATAGCCATTCTAAATTGGTGTTGGGGGGGTGTCTCAAATTAAGTTTTGGAGGGGCATATGGTGCGGGAATGAGGCCCTAAAGGATGCTTTTCCAGCTGTTTGCCAAGGCCCGTAATCAAGAAGCTTCAATAGAGGACCTCATGCTTCAATCAAGGGACCAAGTGCAGTGGAATGTCACTTTTAGTAGAGTGGCGCAAGATTGGGAAGTAGACATCTTTGAGGCTTTTTTCAGCCTATTATATTCCGTGAAGCCGAATAGACAACAAGCCGATAGGCTGTGGTGGACTCCTGCTGGTAAGTGCATTTTTTTGGTTCGATCCTTCTATAAGTCCTTTACCCAAGCCTCAAATACTCAGTTCCCATGGAGGTGAATTTGGAGGAATAAGGTGCCTTCGAAAGCAGTCTTCTTTACATGGACAACATCTTTGGGGAAGATCTTGACTACTGACAACCTGAGGAAGCACTGGATAGTTATACTAGATTAGTTTTGCATGTGCAAGAGATCTATCGAGATAGTGGAACACCTCTTGTTACATTGCGAGACAACTAGAGCTTTGTGGGTTGAAGTGTTTAGCCGAGTAGAGTTATCCTTTGTAATGCCTGCAACTATGGTCGATCTATTGGCTAGCTGGACACTTCCGAGAGGAGTCCCACAAATCAAGGCTATGTAGAAGATGATCCCGATCAGAGCTTTGTGGGTTGAAGTGTTTAGCCGAGTAGAGTTATCCTTTGTAATGCCTGCAACTATGGTCGATCTATTGGCTAGCTGGACACTTCCGAGAGGAGTCCCACAAATCAAGGCTGTGTAGAAGATGATCCCGATAAGAGCTTTGTGGGTTGAAGTGTTTAGCTGAGTAGAGTTATCCTTTGTAATGATTGCAATTGTTGTCGATCTATTGGCTAGCTGGACACTTCCGAGAGGAGTCCCACAAATCAAGGCTGTGTGGAAGATGATCCCGATCTGCATTATGTGGTGTATATGGCAAGAGTGCAACGATCAGGCTTTCGAAAACAAGGAGCAGCCACTAGAGGAACTTAGAACTTTATTTTTCCGTACTTTATTTCTATGGGCCATTGCTTTAAATTTTAATGGCCTGAATTTTCATGACTTTCTAGCTTCCATTACTTCGACCTAGATAGGTCTTATCTCTTGTATACCATCTTGTGGACTTGGGCTTTGTCTATCTCTATTAATAATATTATCGATTACTTAGAAAAAAAAAGTAATGTCTTGTTAGGAAGTTTTTTTTAGTGATGTCATTGAAGGGAAATATAGTTTGGGCTCATGAACATGGTTTTAAAAAGCAATGGATTGGATCTTTTGACCAGTTGAATTACGAACTAAGGCAGATATTGGTCTCCGGCCAATCTCCTAAAATCAAACCCGAAGAGTACCAAGCTAGCTTGAGGAGATCTGCCACCATCCCCTTTGGTTCATGCCTACCCCTTTGGCTCATGCTCAGCCCCTGTCACTCTTTGTCTATTGGAATTGGGCTCTTTTTGATTGTTGAGAGCATATAAAAGATATAAAACTCAACAGAAATTGTAATCCTAGATATCATAGACTCATGAGAAATAGTGTTGACTTTTTTTTTTTCCTTGGAAGGCAGTTGATTGAAAGTTTAATATGGTTTTCGGGTTATTTTTATTAATGATGAAAAGGGTGTCATCCCAGTATACATGAAGTATACAAGAGATGCACCTAATAAACAAATGGAAAGAGCTAAAAATTCTTTAAAAGTAGACATAGAGAGAGCAACACCATCTTGGGCCATTATCCAATGGAAAAGAGTGATTACAATGAAAGCCTTGAGCTTCGACACTGATTTTTTGCAATCATCAGAGCTGCACTTGTTTCTTTGTCTTCTTCTTCCAAAAAGGTGCACAGTGATGGTTTCCAAATTGCTCTTTCCAACATGTTAGCCTATTCCACCATCCGAGAAGGCCCCAGAATACCCCCAAAGGAGGTAATCATGCTTCATAGGATGCTAGAGACCTCACTATGTAAAGGGAGATGATCCACTGACTCACCACTTTTCTTACATATGCAGCAAAGGTTAAACATGATCATGCCTCACTTTCTCAACGTCGTCAAAGGTAAGTATCTTTCTTACTACTGCAGTCCAAGTGAAATAGCTACTCTAGGGGGAGCCTTATTTTCACAATGAGCTTCCAAGGGAAAGGATTCCTGTCATGAGTACACAGCATGCCCTAAAAGAAATTTACGTCAAACAATCCTCTCTTAGATGGGGCCCAAACCAATTTATATTCACTATTTTGACCCACCCTACAAGGGTAAAGTAAGGGTGGCCTTTTTTTGGCAGCAAAGAGGGTTGGGGTGGGGGTTTCTTACTTTTCTTATACTTAGGGAAGTGAATTGGATTGGGCAGTAGAGGATGAATTTGGGAGCTATAATTTAATGTCATGGACGAGGTGCGATGTGTTCAATGGGGCAGCAGTTTTGGCATCTACTATAAAACAGAGAATCCACTTCAGATAACCAAGCCTCTGCTAGGCAGCATGTGGAATAGCCGGGACTGGAACTTTTTGGATATATAATCCAAGTTGAGAGTGGACTTATGGGAACAGCCGTCTGATGGAAAACTACTGGTGGCTTCCTAATTATAAAGGAGTTTGTTAATTGTAATATTGTTTGATGGCTGGAATGGACGTTTATAAGGCTTTTGGTTTGGAGTACGAGAATTGGAAATGTGATTGCTTGTGGGGAGGTAGAGAATGAATACAGTTTAAGACTTTTTTCTTTATTTTCTCATATAGGTTTCTTGACTATCATGTAGTTCCCCTTGATGCTTTCAATTTTGTTCTACTTTATCTTTTCATCATATAAAATTTTTGCAATGTCTTAATGTCATTCCCATTCATAATTTTATTTATTTTTTGATAAGTAATAAGAAATTCCCATTCATAATTTCAGTTGGCCCGATTCTTATTGCTGTTAAGTTATCATTATTTCATGTTATGGTATCATCAACAAAATATTATTTTTCTCTCACTTTTTCGTTTTTAGGGGCATTTACTATTTATGTCATGATTTTGATGTTTTTGCATAGGTGTGGTGCTAGACAATCTGGTGATCTAGGTTCATCTAATGAAGAGGCACTGGATGGGATACTTGGTTTCGGAAAATCAAATGCATCAATAATTTCACAGCTAGCTGCATCTGGGAAAGTGAAAAAGATGTTTGCTCACTGTTTAGATGGAACCAATGGGGGCGGTATCTTTGCTATTGGGCGTGTTGTGCAACCAAAAGTTAACATGACTCCATTGGTACCAAACCAGTATGTGATGTCTTTTATAGGTGTTATGTTGGTCTTGTTTTCTCCTTTATCTTAAATATGTAATCTCAGATGTTCTTTGTGCTTGTTTTTCTTGTGGTATACAGTAGACTAATTATTATTTTAGATGGAATATATGAGATGGCTTTCGGATATCTTCAATTGGCGTCCTTAATGGGCACCACAGTTAATGGACACCGCATACAGATTACTTCTCTTTTTTCATTTTAGCTCGCATTCATTTGTTTCAAGTAGGGCTACTCATAGCCTAAGAGACAAGCTGAAGGCTTGACAGAGGTCAATTAAGTAGGATACCACACTTAATGCATGATCAGGTGAAGCTGACCCCTAAAAATTGGCNAATAGGGGCATTATTACTTTATCTCATTTACTTTTTGCAGATGACACGCTCCTATTCTGTGAGGCAGATGGAGACCAGTTGAGGGCATTGAAGGCTTTGTTATTATGCTCTGAAGCAGTGTCAGGCTCGAAAGTGAATTTTGACAAGTCAAAGTTAGTGCCAGTGGGGAACGTCAGTAATACTTGGTAGCTAGCTAGTATACTTGGGTGTAAGGGAGCCTCTCTTCCCATTACCTATTTGGGATTGCCTTTGGGGGCTGCTGCAAGGGTGTCATCCATTTGGGATTCAGTTATTGATAAGATATGAAGAAAATTGGTAGGGTGGAAGAGATTGTATTTGTCGAAGGGTGGTCCGTTGACTCTCATTAAGAGTACCCTTTCTAACTTACCTACCTACTTTTTGTTTTTGTTTCAACTGCCTGCATGTGTAGCGATTCGGATTGAAAAATTGTATCGTGATTTCTTATGGAGTGGGATAGAGGATGAATTCAAATTTCACCTGGTTAACTAGGATAAGGTGTGTAGATCAGTCTCGTCAGGTGGGTTGGGTATAAAAAACTTGAGAACATTCAATCAGGCCCTACTTGGGAAGTGGCTATGGAGGTCTAACATGGAACTAGAAGCCCTATGGAAATTGGTGGTTGATTGCAAATATGGAAGTTTGTGGGGTGGTTGGTGCACTAAAGAGGTAAATGGGGCCAATGGTGTGGGGGTTTGAAAACACATTAGGCGTGGGTGGGGGGATTTTAATAGCCATTCTAAATTGGTGTTGGGGGGGTGTCTCAAATTAAGTTTTGGAGGGGCATATGGTGCGGGAATGAGGCCCTAAAGGATGCTTTTCCAGCTGTTTGCCAAGGCCCGTAATCAAGAAGCTTCAATAGAGGACCTCATGCTTCAATCAAGGGACCAAGTGCAGTGGAATGTCACTTTTAGTAGAGTGGCGCAAGATTGGGAAGTAGACATCTTTGAGGCTTTTTTCAGCCTATTATATTCCGTAAAGCCGAATAGACAACAAGCCGATAGGTTGTGGTGGACTCCTGCTGGTAAGTGCATTTTTTTGGTTCGATCCTTCTATAAGTCCTTTACCCAAGCCTCAAATACTCAGTTCCCATGGAGGAGAATTTGGAGGAAAAAGGTGCCTTCGAAAGCAGTCTTCTTTACATGGACAACATCTTTGGGGAAGATCCTGACTACCGACAACCTGAGGAAGCGCTGGATAATTATACTAGATTAGTTTTGCATGTGCAAGAGATCTATTGAGATAGTGGAACACCTCTTGTTACATTGCGAGACAACTAGAGCTTTGTGGGTTGAAGTGTTTAGCCGAGTAGAGTTATCCTTTGTAATGCCTGCAACTATGGTCGATCTATTGGCTAGCTGGACACTTCCGAGAGGAGTCCCACAAATCAAGGCTATGTAGAAGATGATCCCGATCAGAGCTTTGTGGGTTGAAGTGTTTAGCCGAGTAGAGTTATCCTTTGTAATGCCTGCAACTATGGTCGATCTATTGGCTAGCTGGATACTTCCGAGAGGAGTCCCACAAATCAAGGCTGTGTAGAAGATGATCCCGATCAGAGCTTTGTGGGTTGAAGTGTTTAGCTGAGTAGAGTTATCCTTTGTAATGATTGCAACTGTTGTCGATCTATTGGCTAGCTGGACACTTCCGAGAGGAGTCCCACAAATCAAGGCTGTGTGGAAGATGATCTCGATCTGCATTATGTGGTGTATATGGCAAGAGTGCAACGATCAGGCTTTCGAAAACAAGGAGCAGCCACTAGAGGAACTTAGAACTTTATTTTTCCGTACTTTATTTCTATGGGCCATTGCTTTAGATTTTAATGGCTTGAGTTTTCATGACTTTCTAGCTTCCATTACTTCGACCTAGATAGGTCTTATCTCTTGTATACCATCTTGTGGACTTGGGCTTTGTCTATCTCTATGAATAATATTATCGATTACTTAGAAAAAAAAAGTAATGTCTTGTTAGGAAGTTTTTTTTAGTGATGTCATTGAAGGGAAATATAGTTTGGGCTCATGAACATGGTTTTAAAAAGCAATGGATTGGATCGTTTGACCAGTTGAATTACGAACTAAGGCAGATATTGGTCTCCGGCCAATCTCCTAAAATGAAACCCGAAGAGTACCAAGCTAGCTTGAGGAGATCTGCCACCATCCCCTTTGGTTCATGTCTACCCCTTTGGCTCATGCTCAGCCCCTGTCACTCTTTGTCTATTGGAATTGGGCTCTTTTTGATTGTTGAGAGCATATAAAAGATATAAAACTCAACAGAAATTGTAATCCTAGATATCATAGACTCATGAGAAATAGTGTTGACTTTTTTTTTTTCCTTGGAAGGCAGTTGATTGAAAGTTTAATATGGTTTTCGGGTTATTTTATTAATGATGAAAAGGGTGTCATCCCAGTATACATGAAGTATACAAGAGATGCACCTAATAAACAAATGGAAAGAGCTAAAAATTCTTTAAAAGTAGACATAGAGAGAGCAACACCATCTTGGGCCATTATCCAATGGAAAAGAGTGATTACAATGAAAGCCTTGAGCTTCGACACTGATTTTTTGCAATCATCAGAGCTGCACTTGTTTCTTTGTCTTCTTCTTCCAAAAAGGTGCACAGTGATGGTTTCCAAATTGCTCTTTCCAACATGTTAGCCTATTCCACCATCCGAGAAGGCCCCAGAATACCCCCAAAGGAGGTAATCATGCTTCATAGGATGCTAGAGACCTCACTATGTAAAGGGAGATGATCCACTGACTCACCACTTTTCTTACATATGCAGCAAAGGTTAAACATGATCATGCCTCACTTTCTAAACGTCGTCAAAGGTAAGTATCTTTCTTACTACTGCAGTCCAAGTGAAATAGCTACTCTAGGGGGAGCCTTATTTTCACAATGAGCTTCCAAGGGAAAGGATTCCTGTCATGAGTACACAGCATGCCCTAAAAGAAATTTACGTCAAACAATCCTCTCTTAGATGGGGCCCAAACCAATTTATATTCACTATTTTGACCCACCCTACAAGGGTAAAGTAAGGGTGGCCTTTTTTTGGCAGCAAAGAGGGTTGGGGTGGGGGTTTCTTACTTTTCTTATACTTAGGGAAGTGAATTGGATTGGGCAGTAGAGGATGAATTTGGGAGCTATAATTTAATGTCATGGACGAGGTGCGATGTGTTCAATGGGGCAGCAGTTTTGGCATCTACTATAAAACAGAGAATCCACTTCAGATAACCAAGCCTCTGCTAGGCAGCATGTGGAATAGCCGGGACTGGAACTTTTTGGATATATAATCCAAGTTGAGAGTGGACTTATGGGAACAGCCGTCTGATGGAAAACTACTGGTGGCTTCCTAATTATAAAGGAGTTTGTTAATTGTAATATTGTTTGATGGCTGGAATGGACGTTTATGAGGCTTTTGGTTTGGAGTACGAGAATTGGAAATGTGATTGCTTGTGGGGAGGTAGAGAATGAATACAGTTTAAGACTTTTTTCTTTATTTTCTCATATAGGTTTCTTGACTATCATGTAGTTCCCCTTGATGCTTTCAATTTTGTTCTAGTTTATCTTTTCATCATATAAAATTTTTGCAATGTCTTAATGTCATTCCCATTCATAATTTTATTTATTTTTTGATAAGTAATAAGAAATTCCCATTCATAATTTCAGTTGGCCCGATTCTTATTGCTGTTAAAGTTATCATTATTTCATGTTATGGTATCATCAACAAAATATTATTTTTCTCTCACTTTTTCGTTTTTAGGGGCATTTACTATTTATGTCATGATTTTGATGTTTTTGCATAGGTGTGGTGCTAGACAATCTGGTGATCTAGGTTCATCTAATGAAGAGGCACTGGATGGGATACTTGGTTTCGGAAAATCAAATGCATCAATAATTTCACAGCTAGCTGCATCTGGGAAAGTGAAAAAGATGTTTGCTCACTGTTTAGATGGAACCAATGGGGGTGGTATCTTTGCTATTGGGCGTGTTGTGCAACCAAAAGTTAACATGACTCCATTGGTACCAAACCAGTATGTGATGTCTTTTATAGGTGTTATGTCGGTCTTGTTTTCTCCTTTATCTTAAATATGTAATCTCAGATGTTCTTTGTGCTTGTTTTTCTTGTGGTATACAGTAGACTAATTATTATTTTAGATGGAATATATGAGATGGCTTTCGGATATCTTCAATTGGCGTCCTTAATGGGCACCACAGTTAATGGACACCGCATACAGATTACTTCTCTTTTTTCATTTTAGCTCGCATTCATTTGTTTCAAGTAGGGCTACTCATAGCCTAAGAGACAAGCTGAAGGCTTGACAGAGGTCAATTAAGTAGGATACCACACTTAATGCATGATCAGGTGAAGCTGACCCCTAAAAATTGGAAAAATGCTCAAGCTTGAAGTCAGTGAGCAGGATATATTGTTTTGCTTTTAATGGTTTGCTTAATTGTTTATGCTCTTTAAGAGGTGCATCTTCTGTGAGCAATTATCTGAAGTAGATGTCGTGTGTGGTTCAGTTTGGTAATCTCAAGTTCTCTATGAATGAGAGAAAGAGGTTAAAAGTATTTTGCAGATTTTTTCTTACCTATATAAAAAAAAAAATTGCAGAATTATATTTCTCAATTACAGGGGAACAAAGCCATAAATTTGTGAAGTAAGAAGACAGGAGCACCACACATATTGAAATAGAAGGCTATTTATATTAAATACGTTTATTGTCATGCATTAAATATAGTAATTGAATAGAATTCCTTAAATATGTTGTTGATCTGTTGATAATTTGTATCATCTACATGTTCGTGAGTATGATATTCATATTGCGTTCTGCACTTGGACCTTTTCTTCTCAGTCATTTGAGTTTTGTTGAGTAAACTATTTCTTCTTGTTAATTTATAGGCCACATTACAATGTTAATATGACAGCTGTTCAAGTTGGTCACGTTTTTCTAAATGTGTCAAAAGAGGTGTTTGAGGTAGGAGACAGAAGAGGGACAATAATAGACAGTGGTACAACCTTGGCCTATCTCCCAGCAATGGTTTATGAACCATTAGTAAGTAAGGTATGTGATATATGTGAGCCATTAGCAAGGCACCTCATATATTAGAGTTCAATCTTGTTGGCTTCCTTATTTCAAGTTGTGTGCTTACATATTTTATTATCTTTAATAGATAATCTCCCAACCGGCAGATTTAAAAGTTCATACTGTTCATGATGAGTATACGTGCTTTCAGTACTCCGAAAGGTATGTTGCTTAATATATCACTGTTATATGGAACTTTTGTGTTAATAGATGCTAATATGCAGATGTGGTGATGATGGCTGGTGAGAAAGGAAATATAGAAAGAACATGTCATCTAAAACTTAAGAGTGGTTTTGCTTCCCAAAGTGTATGACTAGACTACCTTTGGTTCTACTATTCTCGGGTTCTCCTATGCAAGCTGCAAGATACATGTATACACACTTTTTCGTTTGAATGTCACACACACACAAAGATTAAAATGCTGTCAAATTGGATTGAATGCCTCCTTTGTGAGGATTTCCTTTCATTATATAGGCACAAGTGTGCGTGATACAAGGCTAGAATCAAGCCAAATTTACAGCAATTAAATCTATCNAAAAAAAAAGGAAAGACAAAAAGAAAAAGAAAAATATGAGAAAAATCTCTCCCATCTCAAAATATTTTTGAACTCCATGATGGCTCACTGGATGCCTTTTATGTAGGCTACTAATCCTATCCTATTGTTTTAAATAAACCCTACAAAGGAAATAAAACAAATCCAAGAACCGCTAATAGACTCAAAACAGAAACTATAAATTTCAGTTTACTGGCTAAAATATACGAAAGGAAAGTCTAACACCCAAAATTATAGAAATCCTAAAATTATTAGGAAAATCCAAAAAAAGGAAACAAATCAAGAATAGAAAAAAAAATCTTTGTCATCATTTGAAGTTGGGATGTAACTTGTGTTAGATTCTTTCACTAGTGAAAGGCACGTAAACTACCATACGTCCTGCATCTAGCCCTTATGAACCTCTTTAAGAATGTGTTCGGTGCTTTATTCATATGGACAAGTGTAGAAAACTTGGTATAGGCGGCCGCGGAATTTACCTTGGCAAGACTGATGAGGTCATCAGTAAATAGTTGGGTTTGGTGGTCTATAAGTGCAAATCTCTCACGTTTGGGGACTACTTCCAGACAAAGGGTTACCTAGTTACCCTGCGTTTGCCACAAGTTCTAATATTATGGCTGTTACTCTGGTTTTGAAGTATTGGATTTAGTTTTAAGTCTCCTTTTCTTTTTTCTTTTTTAGTGGGTTCATTGTAAGCTGTTTCCACTACTTTGTGCAATATCATGGAGCTACTTCAATTACCTTGTTAATTGAGGTGCAAACTGTGGCCCTTGATCTGAGCAAGATGAAGTGTGTTTTGTACTTTTCTGTTAGTCTAAAAGAAAACCCTTATATTACTTTTTTTTTTTGAAATCCCTTATATTACTTTCTACTTGTTCATTTTGAACTGGTTTTTTGTTAAAATAATCTTTGGGGAAAATAGTTAACTCTCTTCAAGTACTGTGTCTCATACTCTTTGTATTTTTTGATTTGCTTACTTTTCATGAATTGTTGTTACTAAAAATGTACTCTTCTCGTCTGTTATTTTTTATTTTTTTATTTTTTTTACGAAGAGGACGTCACCCCATAATCTTTTTAATAATCCTCACTTATGGCGGAAGGATCTGTGGTAACATCATGTGACACCTTGGCGGTTACAGATAGTCTAAAAGATCCAAAATCCAAGGTGTGGGAAGAACCTTTCTATACAAACTTTAAAACCACTTACAGAAAAAACCATCAAGAAAACATCTAATCTTTGCTCTTCTGTGAGGTCCTTGTTCTGTTCCTCTGTATATTCTGAGTTCAACCAAAAAAACTTGTACACAACCAACCTCAACGCCTCCGAAGGGAAGGAATACCCACTTTGGCCATAGAACAATGCCCCCCACCTCTCTTGGAAGCTCAGCAAAGCTAACATACTCTTTGACCTCCCCAGCTGCTCCTTTCTTTGCTAACCAGTCGGCAGCCCCATTTCCTTCCAAGGAACACCAGCACCTTTTTTCAGCCAATTAAAACCAACTGTGAATCTGTGTCCATCTCAGTCTTTTCCAAATTCATCTTCCTGCACATGGTAAGACCATCAAGTAGAGCATGCACCTTAGTCTCCATATTTGTTCCCTCTCTATAGTGAGAGGAGAAAGCAGCTAATACTTGACCTCTTTCATCCGTTATTATTCCACTCCCTCCACTTGGACCAGAGTTACAAAGGCTACTGCCATCCACATTCAACTTAACTATTCCTGAGTTAGGCTTTAACCATATTTCACCCTCACTACCTTTTGAATCTTTGTATTTGATGATAAGCAACCCCTGCTGATTCAGTATTTCATCATCTCTGGAATTCAGCTTCCTTATCTGACTCACTTTGCTCATAGTTCCCCTAACATAGACTTAATTTTGAAAGGAACTTTTTTTTTGACAAGTAAGAAGATATTTTATTGATATTTAAATAGGCATAGCCCAAGTACACAGGAAGTATACATAGATTACACCTAGTTAGGAACTAGAAACAGATACAAGGAAGTCATGAAAGTTGAGACCATTAAAGTCTATAACAATGGCCTACATAAATAAAGTCTTCCAGAAAAAAACTCTTTTAAGTCTTCCAAAGAGTGCTCTCAATCCTCAAAATTTCAGTTATTCCTTTCCCTCCAAATGCACCAAAGTAGACAAATGGGAGTCATCTTCCACATAGCTGCAATCTGGGGTATCCCCTTGATCCCTCTCCAACTAGCTAGTAGATCAACCGCCCTCCCGGCATAACCTAGCTAATCCCATTTTGCTGAAAAAGTAATTCCACAAGGCTCTTGCAAACTCACAATGTAGAAGTAAATGATCCACTGTTTCGCCACTATATTTGCACATACAACACCAATCAATAAAGATAAACCCACGTTTCCTTAGGTTGTCAATGGTTAGGATCTTTCCTAAGAATGCAGTCCAAACAAAAAAAGCAGCCTTAAGAGCGCTTTACTAGCAAAGACACCAACCTCCCAATCACGTGCCTCCCTAATGAAGCTGACATTCCACTATAGTGAGCCATTAGTAATTTCCCTCAAATCAGCCACCAAAGCATCCTGTTCCGTTCAATTCTGAAAATAGAGGGATAAGCATCCTTAAGAGCCGT